>APFE031689563.1:0-15023 GCA_000404065.3 Pinus taeda
CAACTTTATTTTGTTGGCAAACCAAACATTCTGCCACAAACTTTTGAATATCCGATTTAAGGCCATCCCAAAAAAAAATCCTTCTTAACCCTATGGTAAGTTTTAAAAAATCCTGAGTGCCCTCCTAAGGGAGAAGTGTGCAATTCCATAAGAATCCTTTGTTTGAGTTGCAAATTCTTACAGAGGTATAAGTGCTCTTTGTACCATAACGAATCATTTTGCCAGCTAAATGTATTAGATGTACTAGAATCTTGTTGTAACTTTCGAATAAGTGCCCACACTTCTTCATCAATTTTCCATTCCTCCCTTGCTTTATTTATCCAATATGGTTGGATAATAGAAATGGCACAAAACAATGCTTCCACATCCTCATCCTTTCTTGAGAGTGCATCTACCACCAAATTTTGCTTCCCATTTTTGTAGATGATTTCAAAGTCATAACCCAACATCTTTGTGACCCACTTTTGTTGCTCTTCAGAGGATAATCTTTGTTCCAAAAAGTATTTAAGGCTATCATGATTCGTTTTTACCTTGAAGTGTCTTCCCATTAGGTAGGGTCGGCATTTCTTAAGTGCATGGAGTATTGCCAACATTTCCTTCTCATAAACAGCTTTGTGTAAAAACTTTCCCTTGATTGGACGACTTTCAAAAGCAATGGGTCTTTCATCTTGCATTAGAACAACACCAATTCCATTTCTTGAAGCATCACATTCCACAATAAAGTTTTTTGTGAAGTTTTGTGTAGCTAAGACCGGTGCTTGGCACATTGCCTCTTTAAGATGTTTAAAGGCCTTTGTTGCTTCCGGAGTCCATGAAAATGCATCTTTCTTCAATAATGTTGTTAGATGTGCTGCTATTCTTCCATAATTCTTAACAAACTTGCGATAATACCCTTTCAAGTAGTAAGTGACTAGGTGTTTGTTGTTGAGGAACTATCAATAACATTTTGTTGCATACATAATTAACAGTGGCATACCTCGAGCAATATAGGTGGCAATCGAGTTTAATTAAAGAGAGTAAAACCTATTGAACACCATCCACAAATTCAAAGGGAGTAAATTCTAGCCATACTTAGGCTGATTAATACAATTATTTCAAGCATCATGAGCCATACTGAAGTGGTCTCCTACAATTGTAACGATTGGTAATGGAGACCATACCTATGTCACGAGGTTGAGTAAATGAGACCCATTGTGTTGGTCCTATTGAGGCTTGAAGAATGAAACAATTAGCCATGCTGGAGTGTTCCTCAAGTAGTGTAAAATGTAGATGTCACGACATTGAGAAATGTGTGATAGGTGAGAAAAACAATTGTGACCATAGTGAGAGATTTGTGGAATGTGGCAGCATGTGAGAGTTTTTCTAAGAGTGAGCTTGTATAGTGAGTTTGTTAGAGCAAGTGGAGAAGAGATGCTGAATAAGAATGTTGAAGAAAATCATGAGTTGATTCAACCTATTCATCAAAATGACTAAGAGAAAGAACAAAAAACAACAAGTTCCATATGGAGATCAAGTTGGTTTTTTCATAAGAGGAAGTTGGTGGTTCCATCATAGTGAGTGCATAATGTACAACTTGGAAATTGGTTCCTCTTGCATTTGGGTGTTTGCTGAAGGATTTGGTGTTTCTTGTAAGTTGTTCAATTCTCCGCAAAGAGGGAATTGGTGCTAGAAATAAAATCTAAGGGAGTTCATACTTCTATGAGTAGGTGTTAATGAAACTTGACATAATGAGAGTAGTGGCTTTTGATCTACATCATAATACAATGAATATTTTGTGGTTTTTCTCCTGGAAGGGTTTCAATGTTTAATTGTTGTGTATAATGTGTGTTGATTTACATTGTTTCTTACATGATATGTTGTTGGCTGTTTACCTAAATGGTTTCCAAGTAAAACTAAAATTATAAATTGACAATAATTGCAAATTTAGTGTTAATACTAATTCAACTCCTTTCCCCCTCTACTATTAATCTTGTTTCAAACATTTCCATGATTAACAATCTTGTTACATGTTTTTTTAATGTATATCTATTGAACTCATATATTAGTATATTTTTAAACTTTATAATAATAATATTGCAGTAGTCTTTAAGTGGACCGTTTGGAGTTTTTTTAGGATATTTAGTCAGAAAACATTTGTGGTGACATCTTGATTTATGTTGTTTAACCTAGTTTTTTCACTACATATATGGATTCAACAGCATAAAAGAACTTGTGATTTCAATAAATCCCTAGTAGAAGAAAAATTAGATCAGAAAATCAAAGGGAAAACTTTATCCTGATTTGTGTTCTTTAAATTAGTTTTGACTGAGTTGGAACAATATTTACCCCAAATAATGATAAAGTTAGACTAACTTTGATTAGGTAAATGAGTCATCCTGTTATGGTGAACATTGTTGGTTTGTTGGTTCATGGTTTTAGCAGCTCAGGGTTTTTTTCTGACTATTTCATAATAGACTTTTACAACTTTAACTTAACTTTCATTAATTATTAGGTTGATGGTGTAAATTTAACCTAACTGGAATATGATAGAATAATCATATAGTATTGAGAAGTCAAGGGTTAAAATTTATCTCCAAGTTATTTATGTCATTTTAATTATCTATCTTAAAGTAGTTAAATGATCAAAATGTTATATCAAGACATGTCATATTGTTCATGTGGTATTCATAAGCCATGGTCTAAATTTAAACCTTATGGAATATGATAGAATATTCATAATAATATTCAAAAGTCAAGGGTTTAAATTTATCTCCAAGTTAATTATGCCCTTTTAATTAATTTATCTGAAATTAGTTAAATGAAGAAAATGTTATATCAATATGTTTCATATTGGGCATGTGATATTCATAAGCCATGGTCTAAATTTAACCTCGATGGAATATGATAGAATATTCATAATAGTATTCAAAAGTCAAGGGTTATTTATCTCCAAGTTATTTATGCCCGTTTAATTATTTTATCTTAAATTAGTTAAATGAAAAAAAAAAATTATATCAAGGCATGTCATACTAGGCATGTGATATTCATAAGCCATGGTATTGACCCATGGTATTCTAACAAAATCTATTTATAAGTTAATAATTGCATGGCTACGAATATCAGATGTATCATGGGGCAAGTTTTTTTTTATGATTATCATGGCTTGATGCCTATAGACCCAACCATTTAATTTATATGTATGGAATAGTTTTGGATTAGATGAAGACATTTAATACACCTAGAATACCACATTGTAAAATAGTACTCACATTGTAAGAAAAAACTTCGAGGTCAGTGGTCAAGGACCATGCGTGGCTTTATTAGTTCCTGACATTTAGTATAAAATATTATTATTATTATCATTTTATAATTTAGATTAGCCTTGATTACGTAAATGAGTCATTGTCTTAAAGTCAACATTGATGCTTTATGGGTTCATTGGTTTAGTGGCTCACAGTTTTATAGTTACACAAAATGTAGCCAAGAATATTAATATACTATTAACGATTTTTTTTGCCATTTTAAAGTTTGGATATCACAATCATAAAATATTATTGTTATTATCATGTTATAATTTAGATTAAGTTTGACTAGGTAAATGAATAATTGTGTTAAAGTTGACATTGATGGTTTGTAGGTTCATTAGTTTAGTGGGTCATGGTTTTTTTGTTACTAATTTTTTGGAGAGGTGATTTCGAGAACAATATAGTATAGATGATTCAATGTAATGTCATTTAAACCTTTTAACTTGGTCAAAATAAAATAAAAACAAAAAATAAATTATTATTTTGGTTATTTTCTATAAATTATTATTAATAGTGAGCTAAATGTTTATGAGAGACTATGGTATTGACACATGGTATCTAGCCTTATGAGAGCCCACAGTATTCACCCATGGTATTCATATCAGTACATACTATTTAAAGTACGGGATTTTATCAACCTAGATCCATGTTAACTCTAGATCTACAAGACACCAAGAATTGATCCGGCTCACGGATGGGACTCGTCCAAATTGATTCCAAACACCAAAACTCCAGAGGCTGGAGTTGGTGATGAGACTTGCTTTGGGTGACCCTTACACTACCAATGTATCAGTGACCCCTCCGAAATTTTGAACACAGGTAAAGCTCTTGATCAATCTTGAATAAATGAAAAAATATTAATATATCTACTAATATTAGTTTTTCTGATTTTACAATTTTTTTTTTCAAATCATTGAGATGTGATCACGCTTTCCGCAACACCCTTGCAGGGGAAATTTTGAACACAGGTAAAGCTCTTGATCAATCTTAAATAAATGAAAAAATATTAATATATCTACTAATATTAGTTTTTCTGATTTTACAATATTTTTTTTTTCAAATCATTGAGATGTGATCACACTTTCCGCAACACCCTTGCAGGAGAGATCTCAGTATTTCTGAACCACACGTATATATCCTCCAATGTTGGATAAGTGTTTTTCAAATGTTCTCAACATATGACATATGCCTGTCTTCTCTGTGAAACTCAGTTTGTCTTAATGATTTGAGGGCGGTGGGCCTACAACAATGTTTTTTTTTTTTGAATCTAGGATAACACCTTTGCAGGAGAGATCGCAATTTTTCTGAACCACAGTTATTTCTGAACCACACGTATATATCCTGCAATGTTGGATAAGTGTTTTTCAAATGTTCTCAACATATGACATATGC
This sequence comes from Pinus taeda, assembly GCA_000404065.3. NCBI lineage: Eukaryota > Viridiplantae > Streptophyta > Pinopsida > Pinales > Pinaceae > Pinus > Pinus taeda. The sequence goes on from APFE031689563.1 coordinate 4,677, forward strand.
CTGTCTTCTCTGGGAAACTCAGTTTGTATTAATGATCTGAGGGGGGTGCGCCTACAACAATGTTTTTTTTTTTTTTTTAATCTAGGATAATCGGTAACTGGTGAGAGTTATCCTGAACATACCCAAGATCAAATCTAACTAGGTGCCACTATGAAACTCAGTTTGAGTTATCACCCAGGATCAAATCTAACTAGTTGCCACTATGAAACTCAGTTTGAGTTATCACCCAGGATCAAATCTAACTAGCTGCCACTATGAAACTCAGTTTGTCTTAATGATCTGACGGGGGTGAGCTTACAACAATGTCTTTTTTTATTTATGAAACTAAGTTTGAGTTATCCTGAACAGACCCAGGATCAAATCTAACTAGCTGCCACTATGAAACTCAGTTTGTCTTTTTGTCTTAATGATCTCACGGGGGTGGGCTTACAACAATGTTTTTTTTTTTATGAAACTCAGTTTGAGTTATCCTGAAGAGACCCAGGATCAAATCTAACTAGCTGCCACTATGAAACTCAGTTTTTTTTAATGATCTGAAGGGGGTGGGCTTGGGTGGGCCTACAACAATGTTTTTTTTATTTTTTTATCTCACGGGGGTGGCCCTACAACAATGTTTTTATTTTTATTTTTATTTTTAATCAAGGATAATCGGTAACTGGTGAGAGTTATCTTGAACAGCCCATGATCAAACAATGTTTTTACTTTTATTTTTATTTTTAATTAATTTTTATTTTTTATTTTTAATCTAGGTTAATTGGTAACTGGTGAGAGTTCTCCCGAACAAGCCCAGGATCAAACAATGTTTTTACTTTTAGTTTTATTTTTAATCTAGGATAATCGGTAGATGGAGGCCCAGGATCAAACAAAGTTTTTACTTTTATTTTTATTTTTAATCTAGGATAATCGGTAACTGGTGAGGGTTATCCTCAACAGGTCCAGGATCAAATCTAACTAGTTGCCACTATAAACCTACGCTATGAGCAACTGCCTACAAGACACTCGAGGGTTATCCTCAACTGGCCCACGATCAAATCTAACTATCTGCCACTATAAACCTAGGATATGATCAACTGCCTAAAAGACACTCAATGGTGAGAGTTATCCTGAACAGGCCCAGGATCAAATCTAACTAGCTGCCACTATAAACCTAGGCTATGAGCAAGGCCCAAGACAAAGAATAGCAGCAACTTACCTAGGCTATGAGCAAGTGCCTACAAGACACAGAATAGCACGTAACTTATGCCTCAACAAGAGACCAGACGTCCACTATGGGGTCGCCTACTCTTCTAGCCAAAACACAACAGGTCATATATATATACTCAATGAGATTTGAACCCTCATCTCGTGGGTTTCAGCCAGCAAAACTCACCGTTAAACCCCATATCACTGTATGGCCTACAACGATGTTAAACAATGTTACCTCGCAAATCATAAGATTATAACATTAAAGCCATGAGATTGTAGCCTACAACAATGTTAAACAATGTTAATTCAAATTTTCTTATTAAAAAATATAATAACTATATTTTTATATTAATTTAACTGGTATATATTCTCAAGCTTTTTCACGATAACAGAGTTGTCGTACCATAATTATTATGTATATACTTTAGCCCTTAACATAATATGTACAGGTTCGGTGAGGGTATGGTGGAGTCCCTTCAGGTATCCTCTATTGAAGAAACAATGTGTACGTTAGCTATCACGCAAATCGTGTTGGGTTTGATTTTCCTAACAGGTATTAAGCATTTTGGAATTGGTTCATAGTTTTTTAAATTAATCATCAATTAAAGGGATATTTAATGTATAGAATAGAAGGTTATTATATTATTTATTAACTTATCAATGTGGATAATGTTTTTTTAAAATATAGTTTTTTGGGTGAAATATTTGTTTTAACGGAAATAGCCACGTCGATTTTTTTATTTTTTAAATTATGCTTTTTTTTCTTGGTTGTCAGTAAAATAGTTGTCCTAATTTACACATAAAAAAATTAATATCTGAATAAACTAATTAAAGAAGAGGTCAAGGAGCTTGCATATTATTAGCCATTATTTTTTATTAGTCCACTCTTATGTTGTGGTAGGAGCTTTTTCTTAGATTTGTAGATGTGGAATTTTGTTTCAGATTCAAACTTGGTGCATCTTTATTTCACACTTGCTTTCAGATCAAGATTTTTTTTGTGGTTTCATATTTTTTAACCTTATGCAACATTTGAGTAGTAGTGTAAAAAAATTATTCCATAGCCATATTTAGTTTTAATTAATAAGCACATAAAAACTTGGTTCTTAGAGTAAACTTATAATATAACTAGATTCTTAACCATGTATATTCACCCAATGCAAATAGGTTATTATACAATACCATGGCTTATTAAAACCACATGCCCAAGGACCATACCTCATTTCAAAATCAAATATTTTATATATATTTTAATTTATTTTTATCCTATATCTTCTAAATTAAATCTAGAAGAAAATATGCACCCCGAAATGTTGGAGGGCCCTAGACATTTTGACTTGGTTGAAATAAAATAAATAAAATTACAATAAAATTAAAAAACTAAATCGAAAATAAAATAAATAATAGTTATAACTATCAATACAATATTTTGACTTCGTGAAGTTGCACAACACTAAAACTAAGAATGAAATAAAAAAATTAATCAATATGAAAAAGATGTTATAGCTTAATGTTTAACATTTTGAGAAAGTCAAATTACATAAAAATAAAAATGAAATTAAAGAAAATTATTAATATAATGGAATGTAAATATTTTAAATATGTCAAAATACAATAAAAATCACAAAATAAAATTAACCTTATAAAATAAAATAGGCCTATGGTATTCATGTGGAATATAGCATATTTAAAGTAGGAAACTAAACTTGCCTAGATCTATTTTAACTCTATATCTACGAAGCACCTAGAAGGACCAATTTTCTTAATATACAAACCTCTTTTAGAGTCCAGAGATTTGATCCCTCTTGACACTTGGTAGATCCTGAGTAAAGATAGATATAAGCTAGTCTCTAACATAATCTATTTATAGACTTGTCTATAAGATTTTCTATTAAGATATATTTTCTATTTTTTTTTTTCAGAATATTAAACTAAAAATAAAAATAAGAAAATTAATTTTTTGTATTTCTATTTTTTCACAATATTTTATGAGTTTCTATCATTTTTCAAAATATTGTATTATTTATATACCTTTATTGAGTGTCTAAAAAACAAAAAAAAATATTTTGTTTAAATTATTTTTAAGAAATATGTGTTCAAGATCTCACGAAAAACCTATCACGTAATAAAAATAACATAGAAGGGATAATAGCTCTTAGAATCTCTATTTGATTTAGAGCTTTCAAGGTTTGCGTGGTTTAAAGAAAAGTTGGTTTACCCATTTGTAAAGATTTTTGATGGCGAAATTTCTTTTATATTTTTATGAATATATTTTATAATTATTGAAATGATAATTTGTATTAAAAAAATATTTATTTAATATATTGTTTAAATGAATATATATTTTGTTGAGACTTTTATTAGTGGTCAAAATGTTTGCATTTAAAGAAATATTTTTTAATATAAATTTGTTTAGATTTATTTTAATTTAAGATTTATTAAAAATTTTGGGATCAAATATCTTTTGGAATTATTTTAAAGAAATTTAATCCCTCTAAGTTAAGATGGATCTAGATTAATAATATATTATTTACATTATTAAAAATAAGTATGAAAGCCAAAAAAATTTCAATATCAAATTTATAATTTCTCATTACATTGTTGAAAATAACTTCTCTAATCACTTGAGCGGGCTTAATGGTTAAGAGCAAGTGTTTCCTCCTAAAAGGTCATAGATTCATAACCAAAAGGGGTAGAGCATGTATGCCTTGGTAAATTAGCATTTAGTATCAAATAGCTATACATTTGTGGCCCCTTGCACAAAACAAAATGTCTCACAAAATTTGATAAAATAAAATAATAATCTAATTACCTAAAAAGACATATTCATTTAAATAAAACTCATTGATATTCGAAATATTTTAAATTACAAACATAATTTTAATTTCTTTTATATTCTAAAATTAAATAAAAGTATCATCACATGGAATTAATCTTTTACTTATTATTTTAGAAAATGGAACATACAATATAAAATTGTCCCTTTGAACATATTTGTTGATCTCTATCTCTACTTTACCTCGACTAGTCTAATCAGGTAGTGGAAACAATAAAGATTGTGGGATGGGTTCTCTCTCAGGTGCCTCATGCATAACAAGACAAAAAAATTATTATGATGCACTCTAGTCAGTTAGCATCCTACATACAGAGTTAAAATAATAATGATGTTGAAGGGAAGATGATTTATTGTATTATTGGAATGTTGTTCGAGCAGGTAGAAACACTCTAGATTCAACCATGTAACAAAAATCCATTTTCCCAAGATCGATGTCAAGCACTTTCAATGATTTCATCATTCCCACAAATTCCAGAAATCCCACATGAACTTGGGCTTCATGATTCTGCAACAATTTCCGGCAAGTCACTTGAAATAATCGCAAGTTTTCTTTAACTTTTGACTGGCTATGGGCCTTTCAAAATTTAGGAACTGCATTAGTTAGAGATTTAGATGGTGGAAGCTTTGGGGCATTTGTCACAAGCCTAGAAGGATAGAGTGGATCTCCAGTTCCGATATTCTTTTAAGACAGTTGCTTAGGGGTTGACATACGTTTATGAGAATGTCCTTTCTTGACCATATGGGCCACTCGATTAGCCTTCTCTATTTTAGGTCGTACCTTGAAACTCATAGGTGGAACGGGAGATACATATCTCCAACAACAAGGGGGAAAATCCCTGAATATAACATTCCCAGGTATTCTAGTGAGGTTGATTGCTCCCAATAAAATGTTGTTGATAAGAGAATTTTGGGTAAACTCCCAAGTGAAGAAGACGATGCTTTGAAAAATCTACATTTACATAAGCTCAAGTATGGTAAGAGTGCCAATCCCAATTATAGTGAAGCTCTAAATAAAATTGGAGAGAAAGGGAAAATAATAATTGACAAGGACAACAACAATAGTTCATAGGAGAGTAACCCTATTCCTAAGCTTCAGAAGTCAACCAAACCATCTGCAGTCAGGGATTCTCCTCAGAAGCCAATCAAACCATCTGCATTCATCTGCAGTTAGGGATTTCCCTCAGAAGCCAATCAAACCATCTAAAGTCATGGATTTTCCTCCTGGCTGTGGGAGATATGCATCTCCTATTCCACCTATGAAACCATTTTTGGTAAGGGATTTTCCTCCTGGTTGTGAGAAATATGTATTTCCTATTCCACCTATGAGTTTCAAGGTGTGACCTAAAATAGAGAAGGCTAATCGGGTGGCCCATATGATCAAGGAAGGACATTCTTATAATGGTATGTCAACCCCTAAGAAGCTTTCCTCAAGGAATATCAGAACCAAAGATCCACTCTATCCTTTTAGGCTTGTGACAAATTCCCCAAAGCTTCCCCCATCTAAATCTCTGACTAATGCAGTTCCTAAATTTGGAAAGGTCCATACCCGGTAGAAAGTTAAAGAAACCATTCGATTATTGGAAGTGGCTTGCGAGAAATTGTTGCAAAATCATGAAGCCCAAGTTCAAGAATCATGAAGCCCAAGTGATTTCATCGTTATAGCTAGTAATGCAGGAGGTGCCTAAGAGAGATCCCTTCCCACAATCTTCAATGTCTCCACTTCCCAATCATCAATTAATAGAGATACAAACCAATAAATATGATGAGAGGGAGCTTCCTATATTGGGTTGTCTTCTTCAAAAAGCCCCTACACTTAAGGAAGTGAATCTTAAGCTCACAATAAAACGTAATAATGAGCATCCTAACTTCTTTTTAGAGAAATGGCAGTCATTGAAAAATTGTGGTAAGGCAACATTACCGAAATGATATGTGAATTTAATTTTTGTTTTTAATATTTATTTTAGCACCATTGTTATCATTATATTGTTTTTCTTGTCAAAAATACAACCTGAGGGCCATAGCTAATTGATATAATTTCTACTCTATAAGTTCAAAATATCTACTTTTACTAAAGTAGGTTGTTAGTTTTATTTATTAAAAATAGCCTAGATCCATTTAACTTTGGATTTATTATGAGAAATTTGCTTGATGTACGATCCTTTTTTTGGAGTGTATAATTTGACCAAAAGTTAGCATTTGGAAGGATTTGATGTCTAAGCACATGATAGATCTTGAGTTATATGGATCTTTTTAATATGATGCAAGAGTTGATTTCAAACCATATTTTCATAATCTACCCAAATTATAATTTAGACTCAAAATTATCTAATGAATAACTTTATCCATTTTTATAATTGAGACTCTCTTAGAAACATAAATTGTATTTTCTAGAAACTTGACTCTTCTTATATATCCAACATATGAATAAGAGGGAGAAAATAACAAATAAACTTGGCAAAAAATTCAGAGATGGATTAAGCATTTTTCAAATTGGTGCATTTAATAGTTCAATATTACCAATGTTATTAAGAATTTGTAATTGGCAAAAATTGATGTATGTATAGATATATATTTAAAAATATAAAACCAAATAATGAATATAAATGTACATTTTTTTACTCACTGGATCTCATTACCTACCAATAACTTAGACATAGATGGTTTGAATAGAAACATTAGATGCAAAGGTATTGAACAATCCGTAATTGATTGTAAGAGATATAGAGTCTTTCTTATTCATGACCACAGTCCTTGAAAATTTCCATGAATTGGAGGAACTAGAAGGGAACAAAGCAACATACAAAACAATAAAAAGGGCATATGAATCAAACAAATACTACATTAAAGAAACAAAATATAAGGATATTGTTGTTAGAGGCAAGGTGTGCATCAACCAAACAAATATATACACAGCAATTAAATCATGCACAGAAGACACAGAAAATTAACGTGGTTCACCCAACCAATCTGGGCTACATCCACCAAACATAGGCATCGACAATTCTTTATTAATCAAACAGGAGATTACAAAATTAATCAAGTTCCTCACAAAATCTCACCCAAAACAATCCGTATGGACATCTGATTTATAGCTAAGAGAATATAACTGCCTCATAAATCCTCTCACATCAAATATAAGATGCATTAACTCTGTCTGAACAACCTGGAGCTAATCTAGCAACAAATTCCTATTGTTCTCACACACTGAGATTTTTGCCTATTTTAATGAAACAAAAAAATCTCAACAATCTCCACATTGACAACAGTTAGCTTGATACCGTGTTTGTTTATTATTTTATCTTTTCTGCAAGCCAAGAGAAGCCAAACACCATCGTATCTTCTCTAACAAAACGGGTTTCGTGAACATGTTTGCACAATTCTCCTTTGTATGTACCTTTTCAAGAGAGACTCCCCTTTCAGTGATAACCTGTCTTACAAAATGGTACTTGATCGGTATATGCTTTGATTTACTATGATAGGCCAGATTCTTAGCCAAATGTATTGCACTTTGACTGTCACAAAATAACTTGATGTTGTCCTACAACCTACCAAATTCACCAAACAAACCTTTCAACCAAATCGCTTCTTTGCAAGCATGAGAAGCAGCAATGTATTCTGCTTCAGTAGTGGATAAAGCAACAACGTTCTGTAGCTTTGACATCCAGCTGATAGCTCCACCTGCAAGAGTAAAGACATACCCTGAAGTTGACCTTCTCTGATCCAAATCACCTGCAAAATCGGAATCAACATATACACAAACAAATTCACTACTCTTATTGTAAGTGATACATAACTACCTGTACCTCTCAAATACCGAAGCACCCATTTCACTGCTGACTAGTGTTGTTTTCCCGGATTTTCCATATACCTGCTGGCAACCCCAACTGCATGTGAAATATCTGGTCGAGCACAAACCATCACATACATTAAACACCGTACTACATTGGCATATGGAATTTGAGACATATAATCCTTTTCTTCATCTGTATTAGGACATAAACTCGAAGAAAGCTTGAAATGGGAAGCGAAAGGGACTGAAACAGGCTTCACATTATTCATACCATATTTCAAAAGTATTTTCTCGATATACTTCTGTTATGATAGCCATATCTTACCATTGCTCCTGTCTCTGAAAATCTCCATGCCCAAAATCTGTCTTGCTGCTCCTATATCGTTCATATCAAACGTCCTTGCCATGTGAGCCTTCAACCTATTGATTTCTTCTATGCTTTTTCGCTCTAAAAGCATATCATCAACATACAATACTAAGATAATGAATATGCCAATTTTCTTATTGCTTAAAATAAACACAATGATCATATTCACTTCTAACATATTTCTGACTCAACATGAAAGAATCAAACTTCTTATACCACTAACGAGGCGACTGCTTCAGGCCATATAATGAATTCTTGAGCCTGCAGACAAATTTCTCATTGTGATGCTGAACAAACCCTTCCGGTTGTTCCATGTAAATTTCCTCATCTATGTCTCCATGTAGAAATGCAGCCTTAACATCTAATTGTTGCAACTCTAAATCAAGAAAATCCACTAATGCTAACACAATTCTAATTGAAACAATTTTAACCATTGGTGAAAAAATCTCATGAAAGTCAATGCTAGCTTTCTGAGAAAACCCTTTTGCAACCAGCCTCACTTTGTACCTATCTTCTATATCATTCACACCCTGTTTCAGCTTGGAAACCCATTTACACCACACAATTTTCCTGTCTTTCGAAAGCTCAACCAGATCCCATGTGCCGTTCTTACCTAAGACCATCATTTCATCCTTCATGACTGCTTTCCACTTGTCACTTTTCGAACCTTTTATTGCTTCCTGATAGCATAGAGGTTCATCATCATTAGCAGTAAATGCAACTGAAGTAACATAATCATCATACCTTCTCGGTGGCCGTTTGATTCTTGTCGACCTCCTTAAGGATGTTTCTGGTGCTTCCGCGATTGGCTGACTACCATTTGTAGAAACTTTTTAATGATCAGTATCTGAGACCTGTTCATGATCTATACCTGAACCATGTTCATGTTCCGATTTTGAAACCTGTTCATGACTAGTATCTGAACTATGGTCATCATGAGTATCATTAAAAATGCTATCAAACTGAATGTGCTGAAAGTCAGATACATCATCATGTTTCAATCTACTATCTATATCTAACTGTACAAGAGTGTATTCATTAAAATTTACATCTCTGTTGATGATGATTTTGCGGTTAGTAGGATCCCACAATCTATATCCCTTTGTTCCAACACCATACCCAACAAAGATATACCTTTTAGACTTTGGATCTAATTCAGTTCACTAATGTTTAGGCACTAGAGCATATGCATCACAACCAAACGCTCTGAGTTTAAAATAGTCACAAGGGTGACCAATCCATACCTCTTTAGGAATCTTGCAGCCTATCACCGTTGATAGAGATCGGTTTATCGGATAACAAGCTGTTTCCACCTCTTCCATCCACAACTCCTTTCGCAACCTAACGTTACTCAACATACTCCTTACTCTCTCTAGAAGAGTCCTATTCATGCGTTCAGAAACTCCATTTTGCTGAGGAGTATAAACGATGGTCTTATGTCTCTCGATCCCTGCATCCCTGCAATAGCTGTCAAACTCCTTGGAAGTAAACTCACCACCATTGTTAGTTCTTAAACATTTTATTGTTCTACCAGTGTTGTTTTCTACCAATGCTCTAAACTGCTTGAAAACTGAAAAAACATCATGCTTCCTTTTCAACATGTAGACCCACACTTTCCTATAATAGTCATTAATAAACGATACAAAATATGACAAGCCACCATATGAGGTTGTAGGGGCTGGACCCCAAACATCTGAATGGATATAATCAAGTATTCCTTTACTAGTATGTTTGCCTGTTTTAAACTTTTGTTTAATTTGCTTTCCAAACAGACAATGCTTATAGAAATCTAACTTTCCAGATGTTAGATTTGGAAGTAACTTGCGATCACCCAAAATTTTCAACCTTCTTTCACTCATATGCCCCAATCTTTGATGACATAAGTGAATGGAATTACTGTGATGTTCAGACACCATAGACACATAATTTGACCCTGTACTTCCTTCTAACTGAAATAGATTTCCTACCTTCTTAACTTTCATAACTAGTAAAATACCTTTGTAAATTTTCATTACTCCACCTTGAATTATATTTTTATATCCATTTGAATCAAGTGTTCCTAATGAAATCAAATGTTTTCTTAAATCTAGTACATGCCTCACATCAGTTAACATTTTAGTTGTCCCATCAAACATTTGCAGTTGTATACTCCCAATCCCCACAATATTACAT
>APFE031689576.1:7468-33970 GCA_000404065.3 Pinus taeda
GCAAAATTCTGACTCATGGATTCTTCATTGCTACCAAAAATGATATCATCAACATAAACAATAATAATTAGCAATTTATCAGTTTCAATTTTTGTATATAGATTTCTATCTGTTGAACCTTTTGTAAAACCTTGTTGGTGTAGATATTCGTCAAGGTGGTAATACCAGGCCCTTGGAGCCTGTTTTACACCATAGAGGGCCTTTTTAAGTCTACATAGAAGTTTTGCATCATTTCCAAGAATGAATCCTTCTGCCTATTCAATATAAACTTCTTCCTCTAAATCTCCATTCAGGAAGGTTGATTTTACATCCTTTTGGTATACTTTTAATTTTTGAAAGCTAGAAAGAGCAAGAAACATCCTTATGGCTTCAAGTCTGGCAACAGGTGCAAAAGTTTCTTCAAAATATATACCTTCTTGTTGAGCATACCCTTTACAAACAAGTTTGGCCTTGTTTCTAATGAATTCTCCATTTTCATTCAGCTTGTTTTTGAATATCCATTTAGTTCCTATAATATTTTTATCATGAGGTCTAGGAACTAATTCCCAAGTATAATTTTTTTTAATTTGCTCAAGTTCTTCATCCATGGCCTTGACCCAACATTCATATTTGCATGCTTATTTTACATTTTGAAGTTCGATGGAGGATAATAATGCTAGATAGCTTGAGTTCCCTATAATAGTTATTCTTGTCTGTACACTTGCCTCTTTTTCCCCTAAAATTTGAGTTTTTGGATGATGTTTCTGAACATACCTGGATGGAGTCTTTTATTCTACCATTATCTCTTCTTCTGGTGCCTCATTGGTTTCTTCTTCAATATGATTTTGATTTGATGTGGGAAAATAATCCTCATCTTCTTCATTATCATAATCTTCTATTGATTTTATCTGTATTGGGTTTTTGCACGTTTCATCAACTACAACATCAATGCTTTCAACAATTTTTCCAAGTCTTTTATTATAACATTTATATCCTTTACTTCTAGAAGAATAACCAAGAAGAATGCCTTCATTTGCTCTGGGTACAAACTAACCAAGTTTTTCATTAGTCCTTTTGATATAACATTTGCTTCCAAAAACTTTAAAGTATTTTACAGTAGGAGTCTTACCATACCAAAGTTCATGTGGAGTTTGAGTGTTGTTTACCCAAACATTTGCTTGGTTGAAAATAGTTACGAAAGTGAATGCAACTTCACCCTAGAAGGTTGCAAGAGTTCCAGATTCATATGGCATAGCTCGAGCCATTTGTTAAACTATTCTGTTCATTCTTTCTACCACACCATTTTGCTAAGGTGCCCTTGCAGTGGAGAATTTCCATTTTATTCCATGTTGTTCACAAAAGTTGAAGAATTCATCTGAGGTAAATTCCCCTCGTTTATTAGATCTGAGGCATTTGATTTTTCGATCTGATTCATTTTCAGCCAAAGCTTTGAAGGCTTGGAACTTTTCAAAAGCTTCATCTTTATGCTTTAGAAGATCTATCCAATACATTCTGGAAAAATCATCAATGAAAAAAATAAAGTATTCTTCTCCACAAGGTGACTCTTTCCTTGATGGTCCACATAAATCAGTATGGACAAGTTCAAGAGGCTTACTAGCTGACCCTTCTTTTTCCATGAAGTGAACTCTAGTTTGTTTGCCGATTTGACATGGTTTGCATATTGTATTTTCTGGGATGCTGATATATGGAAGATCACAAACAACCTTGAATCTCCATGCTTTTCTTATTTGAGAAAAGATTAGATGTCCCAATCTTCCATGCCACAACTAGTTTTCATCATTTTTGCTAAGATATCACCGTTGTTGTCATCCCTTGAGTATGTATAAGTTGTTTGGAGTTCTTGTACCTTTGATCATGGTCTCTCCTGTATCAAGCTCATAAACAACACATTCGTTTGATCAAAACACCACTTCATTTCCTTGATCACACATTTGACTGACACTCAATAGGTTATGCTTTAAACTGTCTACATACATAACATTTCCAGCTTTAACCTTTTCTTTTAAGAAAATAGAGCCTTTACCTTTTATGATAGCAGGAGTGTCATTTCCAAATGAGACATTCTTTTCCTTTTCTAAGGCATTATATGAGTGAAGTTTTTCTTTGTCACCTGTCATGTGTTTTGAGCATCCTCTGTCAATGTACCACTGATTTTCTTGTCCTTCTGCATACAAAGATATACCACATCTTTCTGTTTGAGATTCTTTCCTTCTCCATATCTTTCGATTTAATGGAATTTGCTCCTTTTGAGATGTTTGCTGAAATTTTCTCCTACATTCAGATTATTTATGACCAAAGTTGATACAGATTGAGAATTCTATTTCAATTTCAAGAAGAGAAAAATTATTATAGGAACTTTTCTTGATCCCTATTACATTCCTTTGATTTTGTGCTTCTCTAGTCATGATGGTTTTGTAAGCAACACATTGAGCAGATTTGTGTCCAAAATTATGACATGAAAATCATTGCCCATTAAAGAGGTTCCTACGACTATTCAATCTATTGACCTGGTGATTATAATTTGTATTAATATTCATCTTTGGAGTAGATTGAGTATGATTTACTTGTGGTTGGTTGTGGCTTCTATTTATCCTTGGAGTAAATTGAGTTTGATTTACCTGATGATCTACTTTATGCCTTTGCTGACGATTGTCATACTGTTCACTAGTCATTGCTGCATCAAGATAGCTTTTGGTGGAGGTTGACGACTTCTGTGATTGAGATGCTTCTTCAGCAAATCTAAGATTGAGAGATTTCGTTTTCTCAAGATCCTTTCTTAGACCCACAATTTCACATTCTAGTTTTTCATTGTGTTTTTCCTTTTTAGCAAGTTGGTATGTTAAGGTATCTATAATCATATTCTTTTCTTCTAAACAGATTTTGAGTTTAGATATTTATTCATGAAGGTCTTCCTCTTCTAAAGCATCCCAAAAATTATCATCGTCATAAGCCATGAGAAGTATGTAATCTTGTCTAGTTTCATCTTCATCACTATTAGATAAACCATCGCTATCTTCATGAGTATAGTAGCTCCTTCTATTCACAACCTTTTTTCTATTCCCTTTTTCATATTCTTTACCTTTTTCAAATTTATCTTTATGAGGACATCTGGCAGCATAATGACCGAGTCTACCACAAGAAAAATATTTGAAGGGTAACTTACCTCTAAACCTTCCAGAATCCCGTTAAAGCTTTTTGACAAAGTTTACCTCATCTTCTTCTTCTGAAATATGTCTTGATTCATTATGTTCTTCCTTTCCTTTTGCTGAAGATTTCAATGTGGCTTCTCTCATATCTGATGGTCCCCCTTTTCTCATCTCAAAGGTTGTTAAGATTCCGTGAAGCTGCATCATAGTCATATTCTACAGATCCTATTTTTCTTCTATGGCAGACACTTTGGATTCAAACTTAGCAGACAAGGATCTCAAAACATTATCAACTAAGGTAACTTCCTTAATTTCTTCACCTAGATTTTTCATACAATTGACAATTTCATCTATACATAGGAAGTAACTAGCTATACTTTCATCACTATGCATCTTAAGAGTTTCATACTGAATTCTGAGAGTTTGAAGCTTAGCACATTTTACCTGAGAGTCTCCTTTGTAACTTAGAATGATTTTGTCCCATATTTATTTGGCTGATTTGACCTGCATGACTTTGACACACTCTGATTGTGATAGACTTCCCAATAAAGTATTGATAGCTTTTGCATTGGTTTCATATTGCTTTTCACCTGTTGTATCTGTAGGAATTTCTGTTGGAAATGTATATCTTCCTTCCACAATTTCCCAAACATCCGTTTCAAGCAATTGTAGATAGGTTGTGGTTCTTATTTTCCAATAAACAAAGTTTCTCCCATCAAATATTGGCGGTTTGATGGATCCCATGCTTTCTTGATTATTCATGATGATGGATCTCCCTTTAAGCAATTAAGATTCTTCTGAAGGACCTACTCTGATACTAATTGTTGGAAATAATACTGAGAGGGGGGGTGAATCAGTATTATAAGATCAATAATTTTATTTCCCAAAACAAATTTATATACACTACTTCAATGAAGGCAACTAGCATGTACACATGAATATTCTTAAAGAAACCAATGTATATGCAAAGAACTTGTGATTTAGATAGTTTATCGTGTGTTGAGCTTAAACCAGTATATTAGAGATTTATTAGACAGTGCAGTAAAAGCAGAATAAAGAATCACACATAAGCAACACACATCAACACCAAGATTTAAGGTGCAAACCCAATGTGGGTAAAAATCACCTGCTGCTATCGTCTTTGTCTTCTTTTAATATTAAGAAAATATGTTTACAATCTTGTACTGGTGCAGACTCATACCAGTACACAGGCTTCTACCTGCAGAAGGTTACAACCTTCTCTCATTTTCCATCTTCTACTAGAAGGGAGCTACAACTCCCTAGGTCTTGTACTAGCCAATATATTTACTAGTACGTAGGTGCCAACCTATAGAAAACTTTACTCTTCCACCAGGGACCACATTTCTTGAATTTTCAGACTAGATACTCCTGGATCACAACACCACAATCTAAAGGCTACGTTTCATCAAATTTTCATACTGGACCCATCAAAGCTTTTAAACTTAAACTGCATCAAGCAATATTTAGTTAATCTGAACAATCAAATTACTGACACCAGAACACTATGTTGGACCCAGAACCCTGCATCATCATCCAGAATCAGTTGTAACCTCAAAAATCATGCATTAGAGTGTATACGCTACTTGGTTGAACCCAACCTACGTATATCTCTAAAGATACTAAATCATAAACTTCTGAATCACAGACTGTATAATTCAGTGACATTCTGAAGGTCTATTGTCATATTACAGAGTTCAAAACAGATAACAACAAGGATCACCCTTCCTTCTTAATCAATCAATCAATCAATCCGACTCAATTTCCTTATACAACAATTCTATGCTCATATCTAAGAAGACTTCATTTATAGACAAAGTAAAACAACAAAATTTGATCAGTTAGATCAGTCAGCTCTGAAAAGAGGCTTTTATTTTTGTATACGCTACTTGAAAGAGTCGAACTTGCATGTATATGCCCTTTGGCCAAGGCGAACCTGTGTACAGATCTGCAAATTTTGACTGAGAACTTTGTTGCAATTTCAGACTTCAGACAACCCAGATCATGATAGATAATAAATCGAATAGGCACAAAACATCAGATCTACTCTCAACTAATATTAGATCATTCAAGAATAAGTCATTTCAAGTCTCATGATTCCTGATCCAATATTGAACTTAAGGTGAACATGAATATTTCAGATCTAGTCCCAAACATAACCCCGCAACATAAGATATACTTCAGATAGAAGTATTCCTTAGAATCTCATTATTTGCACACCTTGGCCTAATGATCTTCTCCTCCTTATATACTCTTAGGTCTTTCTCAATACCTTGGACCAAACCACTTAGGACCAATACCTTGGACCCAATACCTAGGGTCAATACCTTGGACCAAATGCCTCAGACAAATTACCCTGGACCAAGATACCTTGGATAAAAAAAAAAATGTTTTCCAACATGTGCATGCTTTTTTTTCCTGTGAAAGTACGTGTATACATTAAACGATACTTTTGTTATGTTAAACCACATGTATACCCGCCTTGGACAAAGTGAACCAGTGTATACCTCTCTTTCTTCATTCTTTGGAGTGATATGTAATCCGTTGTTGTTGACTTGTTGCACTGTGAACTTTCATCTGAGTGAGTTGCCATCAAGGAAAACACCTGTATCATAATTCCAACACTATAAAACTAACTTTTCTACTCAACATACTAATTTACCCAGAAGAATATATTAAAACATTTCTATAAATATAGATAATTCTTTTACATAGTAGTATTCTAGTTACAATAACTTCTACTATCAATTATTTTTTGCATAAAAGGTATGTAGTAAGAAGCAATGCTGCACATTACACTTGTTACATCCTTATTTTTGATATATTCTCCTTGGAGCATTATTTTTGTATCTTAGATGCATGCTTCTTTACTACATCTAATTTCACCATGTTTGTGTAATAAATGATTAAAGAATAAGTTTTAATATTAATTTTGCATCATTTTTGCATTAAAAATGCATTTTCTTTTATTTGCATCTCTTTGTTTTTATGTTTATTGTGATTGTCATGATGTGTTAGGTTATCATTATTTTAACAACATACTTTAGATTTTTAGCAACATAATAGCATCAAATTACAAAACTTTTGTATCATGTTTGCATTTTCCTAATGTTGGAATATTGCTTCATTTATGCATAGTTTTGGTGCCATTTTGCAACATCATGATGACATCATTTAGCATAAAAATTGGGTTATAGTATTTTTATTATTTTGGTAAAGTTTAATTATTATTGATTATTTAATTAATTTTAGTTAATATTTTCTTACTAAAGTTTTATGCAATTATCAATTAATTATTATTAGTTATTAATGATTATTTAATATTATTACTTTTATAATATTTAAATGATGTTTTTTTTTTGTTTAATTCTCGACTTCTTATTACTGCTTCAAAATATTACATCTGGTATGTCCCTGTGAGAATGGTTGTCACGAAGGAAACTATCCCAAAACCTCAGATTAAGTGTTTTTAGATTGCTAGTGTTTTTTTTATGCAACCATATCTTAAAACAAAACAAAAGATATATCAACGACTTGAAAATTAGCCTCTTCAAGGGGGAAACCTCCATTGCATCACATAAATGAACAATTTTTGGATGATACAAATGAAAATACCTCCTTGATATATATAGGAGTCTAAGGGGCCACAGTATAATCATAGCCTACATAACAATATTAATGTAAGGGCACAACCATAACAATAATGGGCTTTTATGGGGCACAACAATGACAACAAGGGGGCTAGATGGGAACAACAATAACAATAAAGTGGGATACATTAGTATTATAGAGATTTAATATGCCACTTTCCTTCAAAAAAGTATTGTCCTCAATGCTTGAGTGATTCTGGATGCTTTTATAAAAGTTATCATCCTCCCATGTGGAATCTTAAACGGGTAAGTTTTTCCTCTCAATGAGATAATCTAAAATTGATCGATTCCGTAGTTGTTGGGTTTTCATTTCCATGACTTCTTCAGGCTCCAATATGATTTTTTCTTACTCATCAAGTTCTTCTAATATTGTTTGAACTGGGATCTTATCACTAATAAGCTTTTTTAAGCATGAAACTTGGAAAAATAGGTGTACTCGAGAAGATGCAAACAACTCCAAGTTGGATGCCATAGTACCAATCTTTTGCAACACCTTTTAAAGACCATAATACTTGGGTGATAATTTATTATCCTTCTTAGCTTGTTTGGGGAACATTTATTTGTATAGTTGTAGCCGTAAAAATACCTAGTCACCTACATCAAAATTTCTTTCACTATGATGATGATCTTCCTATTGTTTCATTTGATTATGCGCCAGAGTGAGGTTATCCTTTAAGAGTTAGAGAATTTTTTTTAATGCTCGATGTGATCTTCCACGGTTGAACCTTAGAATTTTCTCTTAAAGATGATGTCATTGACAATGGATGATATCGATAAAGTGCCATAAATGGGGTCATTTTTGCTGCAGTGTGGAAGGAAGTGTTATACCACCATTCAGTTAAAGGTAACCACTTGACCCATTATGTTTGTTTATCATATACAAAGCAAAAAATATATCCTTATAAACATTTTTTCACTATCTCAGTTTTCCCGTCAGATTGAGGATGATAAGATGAGCTATGAGCTGATTGAGTACTAAGAAAAATATAATTTCATCCATAAATTTCCAGTGAAAATTGGATCTATGTCACTTAAAATAATCTTTAAGTTTCCATATAACTTTTTAATTGTTTCCATAAATGGAGTAGCAGTTGTATTGACTTTAAAAGGATGAGATAATGCACAACAATGTGTATACTTGGTAAGTCTATCAATTACCACCATGATGACACTCTTTCCTTCAGACTCGAGTAAACTTGTGATAAAATCCATTGAGAACTCCTCCCAATGCTAACTTGGAATGCAATGTAGTAATTCCAACATTTCCTTCTGATAAATAGGTTTGCGTAAATACTTTCCCTTGATTGGATAAATTTCAAAAGCAATGGGTCTTCCTTCATACATTTAAATAACACCAATTGCATTTCCTAAGTTTTCACATTCCACCCTAAAGGCTTTTGTGAAGTCTAGAGTAGCTAAAACTAGAGCTTTGCACATTGCCTCTTTAAGATGTTCAAATGACTTAGTTGTTTCCAAAGTCCAAAAAAATACATCCAAAAAAGTACATCTTTCTTCAGTAATGTTGTTAGAGGTGCTGCTATTTTACCAAATTTTTTAACAATCTTGCGATAATACCCTGTCAACCTAAGAAATCCTTGAAGATACTTTAGGGTTGTGGGGATTTTCCATTCCTTGATGGCTTTAATTTTATTAGGATCTAGCTTAACACACTCATGAGATATAATATGACCCAAATATTCCACCTCTTGTATCTCAAAGAAAAATTTGGAGGTTTTTGCATTAAATTGTTTCTCCTCCAATAGTTTGAGCACCCCATCAACATGTTGAACATGGTCTTTCTAAGACTTGTTGTAGATTAGTATATCATCAAAAGATACTAACATAAACCTTCTAAGGAAGGGTTTGAAAATGGAATTCATCAAACCTTTAAATGTGGAAGGTGCATTAGTAAGGCCAAAAACCATGACCAAAAATTCATAATGACCTTCATGAGTTCTGAATGTTATTTTTAAAATGTCTTCTATATTCATTTTCATTTGATGATATCCTGAACGAAGATCCAACATGATGAAGTAAATTTCTTCATGTCATTCATCCGACAATTCATCAATGACAAGAATGGGAAATTTATCTTTAATGACGAGCTTGTTGAGCTCCCTATAATCCATACACATACACCATGATCGATCCTTCTCATGTACCAATACTGTTGGAGCAGAGAAAGAACTTCAGTTAGGTTTAATTATACCCACCTCTAGAATTTTTGCAACCATACATTCAGTTTCACTCTTTTGGGCATAGGGATATCTGTAACATCTAATGTTTGGAGGACCGCTTCCTGGAATTAATTGAATAGCATGATCATGATCATGAATAGGTGGGAGGACTTTTGGAGTCTAAAATACCTTGGAATGATTGTCCAAGATTCTTTTGAGATCTAGAGAAACAAATGATTTCGATGTTTGAACATCTAGTGAGAATATTTGTGTAATTATGCCTCGTTGTTCTTCCTTCAAAAGATTTGTCATGCCATTAGAGATGATTATTTTCCTTGGTTTCCTTGCAATGCCCCTTAATTTAATTTTCTTTCCTTCCTAGGAAAATTTCAAGAAAAGTTCTTGAAAATTAAAATTTATCGCCCCCCCAAAGATTGTAACCATTGGAATCCTAATACAACATCAACACACCCATTGGAATGGAAAGTATTTGACTATTTAATATATAATCCCCTGTGGTTATATTGATATTATGACACTTCCATTGGAAATTTATAGTTCCTCGATTTGCAACTATCACTTGATGCTCTGATGATGGATATATAAATCAATTCAATTCCTTGGCTATCTTACAATGAATAAAATTATGGGTACTACCAGAATTAATCAGCACTGTTACCTTTTTTTCTTGATATATCCTTCTATCTTGAGAGTTTGAGGAGTGGTAATTCTAGCCAATGCATTACAAGATATGGCTAGATTCATTTCTTCTTTATTTGGGGTTGTTTCATGATGTATATCCTTTTCTTTTGATGTTTCTTGTTCCTTTTCATCCTACTCTTCACAATCTATGTAAAATAGTTTCTTCTTAGCACACTTATGACCCTTAGTGTGTTTGATACCACACTTATAACAAATCCTTTTTTCTCTTTTTCCTCCAATTGTTGTGGTGTCAACCTTATAGGTTGTGGGAGGGTAGGAGTAGCAACACTTCTATCTTTATAGTTGTGAGTGGTAGACTTCCTTATTTCCATAATTTTGCTTTCAACTTTTCTTGCCACCTAGAATGCCTTCTCCAATGAATGAGGTTCCCAAAGCTGAACCTCATGTTGGATGTTATCCTTTAAAGTCCCTATGAAGACATCAATCCTATGCTCCTATGTAACATAATTGATCCAAACCTATTGATCCAGGTGGATATTGGTGGCCACTCACCTATTCCATTTGGACCCCCACTGTTTTTTCTTTTCAATTTCCTTAATTGTAGCACAAGTTACTATTTTTGGTTGTTTTTTGGGTCCTAAACTTCCATATCCTTTTTGAGGGAATAAAGGATTATTTTAGGGAAAATAGAGATATCAGAAAAGTCCAAAAATGGTTCACTTATTTATTTTTGGCCTCCACTTATATAGATCTTTAAAACGAGATATTATGATAGCCAAACAGAGATTGCATGCCAAAGTTAAGACCCGGGAAGTTGATGCACCAGTTTACCCAAACAGGGTCCACAATTTTGGTGCTTCATCTCCTAGGGTTAGGTTTCTGTATGTTTAGGGTTTTCCATTGTTTCTCAATAATAAATAAGCTCGTGAGCCTCATTGTAACACAATTTAGAGGCATGTAACCACCACATCTCTTTTCATAGATAAGTTACCATCACCCAAGATAGTTTGCTTCTATTTTTGTATGTAAGCATATTTCAGTTCATTGATATTAATGAAATGAAGTTTTATTTCTATTGCATCTTTTTGTTTATGTGTATATTTTTATTTTGTTGCATTCTTGCATAAGTCCAGATCAGTGGTATCAGAGTATTTTTCTCTTTCTTTATTTTTTCTTTGCATGTCCCCAAGGAGGTCAATGTAGAAGGAGTTAGGACTCGAACTCGTTGAACCTTTGCAAGACCAGCGTCGTAAACCCCGACAACCTCCCATGGAAGAAGAAAAGAAAGATGAGGGGCCAGGATATCCTTCCAAAATATTGCTTGAGGAAGCCCTCAAGTGATAAAGGAACATGCTGATAGATATTTTTTCCTAGATCCTTCGATGGCTACCCACATGCAATGCATCTTCATCAACCAGCCACTCTGGAGGTGCCACTCCTTTTAAGGTACAAGTTAAATTTTACATTTCCATATTTGAAGGTCAAATAGATGAAGATCCCATAGATAGATAGTTAAATTTGTTGGAAGGATATTTTTCAGTTCATGACTTTTCCAATCGGGAAAATATTACTTTTGCACTCCTCAAATCCACTCCACATGTCAAGGACTAGTGGGAAACCTATTGTGAACAAAAGAACAAGAGGGAATCCTCACTGTTTTCAACCGCACCCACTTGGAATTATTTCTGAGATGCCATCAAGGAACAATATTACCCTATCAGGAGCTATGAATATAAATACATAAAGTGGACCATGTTGTGGCAGGGAAGGGACCAGTATATGCCAGAGTTAAAAATATTTTTCCATACCCTTTACACGAAGCTGGGTATCAAGGATTCTAAGTGGAATTTGGTACTTAAGAACTAGAACTGCTTACACAAGTACATCCAAGACAAGATGGAGTTCATGGAAATCCCCTCGCTTGGATCCACCTATAGATACACTGTAAGGATCGAGAACAAATTTAAATAGAAGAAGTAATACTTTGCATCTGCGAATCTGAAGCAAGGGAAAGGCACCCTCAAAACACATAACAAAGGAAAAATCCAAGGTGTGGTGACAAAGGACAACCTGCTGAAGCTGCAAGCAAATAAAAACACCACGAAGACAAAGAAGGACGTAGGGAAATGGTGTGAGTTCCGAAAGAGCCCCGCTCATAACAAAAGTGAGAGCCGAGCCAAGAAGTCACTGGTGGCCAAGCTGAAGCCTTGCGAATTAGATGCATGTTCTAACTCCAAGTCAGACATTGACAAGGGGAATGATAAAGGGAAGAAAATTATTGATGTAGAGCCTAGTGCCAACATTAACACCTCCAAGATCCAGAATGATGAGCTTGATGACCCAGAGGAGGGGGAGCGAATCTTCCACTCATAGATGTGGGTGAAGGGTTCTCCATTACACTTCATTTTCGACGACGGGAGCCAAAAGAACCTAATTTTAGCAAAGGTCATGAAGCTATTGGGCCATCCAACCTTACCACACCCACATCCGTACACCATCGGGTGGCTTTACCAAGGGCAAGATCTCTACGTCAGCCAACAATGCCACCTTCCATACAACATCAAGCCCTTCACAAATGAGGTATTGTATGATGTTTCTCCTCTTGATGTTTGTGATGTATTATTAGGAAAACCATACTTGTGGAAGCGACATGCTGTGTATGATTCTAAACCTCACAATGTTATTATTATTTTGGTTATAAATTGTATAGGATATCAAAGGTACCGCCACCTGCCACCATTTCTTTGACAACTGCGAAGCAAGGTAGTAATATCATTTTCCAGTCCAGGAAATTTGTCTTCCTTATGATTCACCCTCACGGAAAGAAGAATATTGTGGCCACATCCACAACCTATAGATAGGTCTCCTCTGCATGGTAGCAACATATGGACAATGTCGTGGAGGAGTACAGGGACATCTTCACCTCACCCACACAGGTAACCATGTATTTTAGGGTCAATCACTCCATCGATCTAACCTCGAGCATGCCGCTACCCAACGGACTGATATACTGATGCTTTGTTCTAGATAAAAATTAAATTAAGATAGCAACATCAAATAATACCTCATTTGTGAAGGGTTTGATGTTGTAGGTAAGGTGACACTGCTGGATGATGTAGAGATCTCGTCCTTGGTGAAGCCACCTGATGGTGTATGGCTACGGGTGTGGTGTGGTCGGTAGGTCCAACTGCTTCACAACCTCTACTGAAAAGAGTATGTTTTGGCTTCTACGATCAGCAATGAACTGTAGTAGAGAACCCTTCACCCACATCTGTGAGTGCAAGAGTTGCTCTACCTCCTTTGGATCTTCAGGCTCAATATTCTAAATCTTGGTGGTTACAATAGTGGCACTAGGCTCTGCATCAATAATTTGATTTTGTTTATCATTCCCCTTGTTGGGTTTTGAATTAGAGTTAGAACATGCATCTAATTCGCAAGAATTAATCTTGAACACCAGTGAATACTTTGCTTGACACTCATATGTGTTGTGAGTGGGGCTCTTATGGAACTCACACCATTTGCATGTGTCCTTCTTTGTCTTTGCAGTGTTGTGCTTTTCCTGTGGCTTCAAAAGGTTGTATTTTGTCACCCCACCTTGTCTTTTTCCTTTGTTATATGGTTTTGGGCATCTTTCCCTTACTTTGGATTCATAGGTTGAGAGTCTTGCTTCTTCTATTTAAATTTCTACTCGATCTTGACAGCGTATTGATAGGCGACACCAAGCAAGGAGATGTCTTGGAACTCCATCTTGTCCTAGATGTACTTATGTAGGCAGTTAAGGTACTTGAGTGTCAAATGCTGCTTAGAATCCTTGATACCCAACTTCGTGCAAAGGGTATGAAAAATATTTGTGAACTCTGGCACATATTGGTCCTTTCCCTGTCGTAGTGTGGTCCAATTTATGTATTTATCTTCATATATCCCGACAGGGTAATATTTTTCCTTGATGGTGTCTCAAAAATAATTCCGAGTGTGGTTGAGAACAGTGAGGGTTACCTCTCATCCTTATTTTTAGAGCAGGTTTCCCACCAATCCTTGACATGGTGGACGACTTTGATGAGTGCAAAAGTAATATTTTCCTGATTGGAAAAGTCACGAATTGAAAAATATTCTTCCAATAGATTTAACCATCTATCTACAAGGTATGCATCTATCTTGCCTTTAAATATGGGAATGTAAAAATTTACTTTTACCTTAAAGGGAGTGGCGCTTCCAGAGTGGTTGTTGGATGAAGATGCATCACCTGTGGGTATTTGTCAAAGGATCTGGGAAATTGTTTCCATCATCACATTCCTTTGTCGCTCAAGGGATTCTACGAGCAATATTTTGAAAGGATCTCCTGCTCCCTCATATTTAATTTTTTCTACCATGGGAGGCCATCGGGGTTTTCAATGCTGGTCTTTCAAAGGTTCAACCAGTTCGATCCCTAACTCCTTATACCCTAATATCATTGCAGACATGTAAAGAAAAAAAAGAAAGAGTAAACCACTCTAATACAATCGATCCAGACTTATACATGAATGCCATAAAATATGGATATAAATATAAAAATAGAGATTCAATAGAAATAAAACTTCATTTCCTTAACATTAAAAGAATTGAAATATGCTTACATACATATTGGAAATAACTAGCTTGAGAGATGATAGCTTATCTCTAAGGAGATATGTAGTGGATACATGCCTCTAAACTATGTTACAATGAGGCTCAAGGGCCTTTTTATTATTGAACAACAAAGGGAAACCATAAACAACCAAAACACTAACCCCAAGAGATGGAACACCAAGAGTATGTGGGCCCCATTGGGCTTAGTTGGGCAACCAACTTCTTGGGGTCGTAACTTGGTCATATGATCTTTGTTTGGTAAGTATGATACCGCACTGGGAATATATATTTGAGTACTATAGGATTTGTGGAAATTATATGGGCTTGTTGTGGACCTAAAAAAAACATTGTTTAGGGGGTCAAGATAGCTCCGATAGTTCAATACCTGAAAAGATACTAAAAATAGTAAATTCTGTTATAATCAAGGAAACTGATGGAACTGACTAGAGATCTAGGTGGAATAGGCGGGTGGCCAGCAATATCCACCTTCATCACAATTTATTTACTAGAATAAAGCCATTTATACTGCACAAATTTATTTTATTCTAAATTTAAATAAGCAATGTGTACATTTTGTGTTTGCGACACATCATGTAGATCAAAGAATTGCTCCATCTATAATATCCATGTTACTAGATCCTTTCCATAAAACTTATTCACATATATATTTGTAATTGGAGTCTCTAAAATCATAATTCATAATTCTTTTCTCCTCATTATGATTTCCATGGATTACCTTGTCACCACTAGGAAGCCTCTCCTGCAACAACTTTGTCAAGCCTTCCTTCAACCCTTCCATCTTGACATTCATCATTGCTTCCACATCTAATTTTAAACCATCCTTGAAACCTTTCATGCCCCTTTTTATTTTTACTTCTAATATATCCATATTAACATTCATCATCACTTATAATTAATTTTTGGTTACTCTTTACAAGAGGAAAATTTGTTTCACTTAGTCTCTTAATTTTGATATATCATGTTGCATTTCTTCCTCTTCTTCATGCGTCATAGTAGATATTTGTGGTTTCTTACTAGGTGTATCCATTTTTTTTGTTTCAAGGAATTAAGGAATCAAAAATTGATATCTATGCTTCACTATGCCCTTTGAATCACTTCAATTTGATTTTTCAAACAAAATTTATGCAAAATTTCAAAACAATGCACACCTTTTTCTTGCTTTTAGGAGCTCAATATTGAAACTATTGTATCTTTGTAATTTTAGTCTCCCAAGGTATGAAATGTCATCCTAGGGTAGCCATATTTTTCCCCTTTCGAATGCCACAAGTCAAATCAATATTGGATTCTTCAGTATAAAGTTATGTGAAATATCCCACAATGACCTGATTATGGATTGGTTTCATAGAGTGAACTTGTACAAGATTCCATGTGTCATTGTTTCAGCGTTTGGCCCTAAAATTGAAATACTATAAACTAAAGACCATGCACTTTTTCTCACATTTTACTAAATTCAAATCTGATGCTTGAAGAGAAATTTATGACAATTTTCCTTAGGTCACTTGTTTGAGATTGATTTCTGGGGCATGCAAAAACCCTAAATTATTTAGATCATATTTAAAAAAATATAGGGAAACAAGATCTAAATCTTTTACACAAATTTCACCAAGATTTCTACTCCACATGATCTAAATTTCAGTATCTCAATCCTTGTATAAAAAGACGTTATATAGAAAATTCCAAGATGACTTGTTTGAAGCAGAGAAACCCTCTGATACCAAATGTTATGCAACCAGATCACAAAAAATAAGAAAAGATAGATCAAAGACTTGAAAATTAGCCTATTCGAGGGGGGAAAATCCTTTGCATCACATAAATGAACAATTATTAGATGATACAAATTGCAACACCTCCTTGGTATATATAGGAGTCTAAGGGGTCACAATATAATCAAAGGCTACATAACAATAATAATGTAAGGGCACAACCATAACAATAGTGGGCTGCCATGGGGCACAAAAATAAAAATATGGGGGATACATGGGCACAACGATAATAATAAGGGGATTGTGCTAACAATAAAAATAATAGGGCTACACTAGTATTATAGGGACCTAACAATTTTCTCTTATCATTTCCATAGTTAAGAAAAAATAACAACTTTGATGTCCTATAGTCAAAAGCGAATTACAAAATGCCTGGATTTAGGTTTTAAAACTATTTATAGTAAAACAAAATTTCCAATTTCTAGTCATATTAAAATAAATCATTTTTTTCTAAGACAAAAGACAAGCCATGTGACGACCTGGTTCACTAAAGGACTAGGGAAGTCATTGTGTCAATTTATGTGTATGGTGCAAAGCATCACGTCGGGCTATGTGCCACATTTGAAGTTGGCTCACTAGTGTACCACTGTTATCCTCGTGCCATAGAGTCCATTCCATTCTATGCAGATGGATGAGTGCCAAGTCCAATTCTTTGTTCTTATCCCGCACCTATGTTTCTAGCAAGCCTTGATTGAGCATCCTAGAAAGAAATATGTTTCTAGCAGGAGTGTATCGATGCTAATCCATATGTAGACACCAGTGTGAAGCAGAGCCCTGAGACCCACTGAGGAACCTACAGAGAGGGGGTGAATTCATGATCATAAGTGAGAGCCATCCTAGGAAGAGACTATCTATTGTAAAATTTCTCTTTATGGACTGTTGAAGTATTGATGTTGATAATAGGTGATAAGGAAAATCAAAGAGTGTGAAGGCCTCGCCAATGAAAAGTGGAATGCAAGGGAGGCCATAGGTAGGGCCAAATGTGAAGCTCATAGACAATCATGGTGATTTTGATATGATTCTTAATATCAAGCCTAGTAGTGAGTGTGTTGAGAGTAGTAATGCTACGAGCATGGCGATGATAGGATGAAATAAAAATAAGCATCGTTGATTGAGAAATGCCACCAAAATTTTGAGAGAATAAATTAATACCTAAGTGTGGCCAAACCTAAGCGATGTACAAGAGTTGTACTTCGAGGGCATAATGGTGCTTCGACATCACAATTCATGATGTCTGCACATGTTTCCTTCCATTTGCAAGGCATAACCATTAAGATGAATGATGCAAGGATCCAATTAAAATAATGTTGGGCGTGCGAGGTTTTTAAGACAATTGGAAAACATACCATTTGGAATTTAACCTTAGACAACAACCCTTTCCTATTGATAGACATTAGGATTATACACCCATCGTTGGGAATATTTAAATAATTATCATCTTTATTAGTATAAGTTTATTTCAGAACATACTAATCATAAAAGAAAAAACCATGTATATGAAATTGCACTACCCAATTAACATTTAATGAATTTCACACTATGATTGATCTAAATTAATGTAGGAATGATATTAAATAGAGATGAAATAAATATTTAAACAAAAACATAGATCCAAAAAGAAAATTGAACTTAAATTCATTAATAAAAAAATACTGAAATTTTTTTACATGCTTAATGGAAACAAACTTGAGGGATGGTAGGTTATTTCTTAGAAGAGATGTGGCAACTACATGCCTCTGAATTGTGTTACAATGAGGTTGGAAAGCCTATTTATTATTGAGAAACAATAAAAAACCCTAAACAACCAAAAAACCTAACCATAGGAGATGAAGCACCAAAAGTCTATGGGCTCTGTTGGGGTAAATTGGTACATCAACTTCCTAGTGTCGTAACATAGGCATATGATCTATATTTGATGCATACGATACCTCATTAGAAATATTTATTCGAGGACTAAAAATTTCAACAAAAAACCCCTACCAAAGGCTATTGCTTTTCCCATTTTGCAAAAAAATATCATTTAGGGCCTCAATACGGATCAAGCGATTTAGGGCCAGAAAAAATTGCCAAAAATAGCAAGTTATGCTACAATTAATGAAATTAAAAGAAACAATGGTGGGGGTCCAAGTGCAATAGGTGGGTGGCCACCAATATCCACCTAGATCATCCCTCCCCTCTTAGCAAGCAATGGTAACCATTGCATTGAGTGCCTCAATGAGATGGGGAAACTTCTGTTGAATTGGTCCTTGGTGAGCAAGTTGCCTTGGTGCAAGAGTTGGCCAACATTGGAAATTCGATACAGTTGGATACTCTATTTGTCTGTTCAATCAAGTCCAGGTTGAGCTATGTCGGTGTCAACTTCTCAACAATGTTTAATGTGTCCAGCAATGGTGAAAAGTATTGTTGAAGGTGGTTCACATTGAATAAGGGTTGTAAGCCAAGGAATGGCATGATATTGAGCTCGAAGCATTGTCTCCCACAACTTTGGTGATGGTGTAAGGCCTATATCAGAGTGGTCAAAGCTTACGATGGGCTCCAACAAGGTGCTCTTTCTACATATGTAACAAAAAATTGTCTCCCACCTAAAACTTATGGGGCACTTGATGTGGATCATGTCATACTTTGTATTTGGCATTGGCTTTCTCCAGGATGTAATGAACCTGCTAGCGGATATGCTAAATGTGCTCAATAAACCTGGTAGATTTGTCATATTCAGAATGAACATGGGTAGATTCTTCCTGTGTATTTTCAAAAAGAAGTGCAACATCAAGGGGACATAATGGTTGAAATCCAAGACCCACTTCACTTGGCATTACACTCACTTGCGTTGTGGGTGGGGCTCTTATGGAACTCACACCACCTTCCTATGTCTGCCTTTTTCTTTATGGTGGTTTTATTTTCATCCGGATTCAACAAGTTGTCATGGGTCACCCCACCTTCTCTTTGTCCTTTATTTTGCGGTTTGGGGGTGCCTTACCCTTGCTTCACATTCACAGATCCAAAGTATTTATTCTTCTATTTAAATTTCTGTTGATCTTAATAGCCTATCGATAGGTGACACCAAGTGAGGAGATGTCTAGGAATTCCACCTCACCTTGGATTTATTTTTGTAGATAGCCACAGTACTTAAGTACCATATGTCACTTATAATCCTTGATACCCAACTTTGTGTGAAGGATATGAAAATTATTTGTGAACTCTAGCACATCTTGGTCCCTTCCCTTCCGTAGTGTGGTCCACTTTATGTACTTATCTTCATAGCTCCCAAAAGGGTAGTATTGTTCCTTGATGGCGTCTCAGAAATAATTCCAAGTGGGTGCAACTAAAAACAATGAGGGTTCCCTCTCGTATCTCTACTCGTAGTAGGTTTCCCACTAGTCCTCGAAATGGGGGGTGACTTTTAGGAGTGCAAAAGTAATCTTTTCCCTATTGGAAAAATCATGAATTGGAAAATATCCTTCTAACATATTTAACCATTTATCTACGACATCCACATTTATTTGGCCTTAAAATATGGGAATGTCAAATGTGACTTGTACCTTAAAGGAAGTGGAGCCTCTAGGGTGGTTTCTGGATGAAGATGCATTGGCTATGGGCATCTATCGAAGGATCTAAGAAAATTTGCCCTTCACCTTGTTCCTTTGTTACTTGCGGGCTTCTTCAAGCAATATTTTGAAAGGATCTCCTGCTCTGTCATATTTATTTTCTTCTGCCAGGGGAAATGGGCAAGGTCGGTGAGACCGGTGCTTCAAAGGATGAACCAATTAAAGTCATAACTCCTTACATTGCGACCTTGTTGGGGACATGCACTAAAAAATGGAGAAAGAGAAGTTTTCTTTGATATCACTGATCCAAATTTATGTAGGGATGAAATCAAATACAAATGAAATATATATTTCAATAGAGACATGGAGCCACAGCGAAAACTGAGCTTCAATTCATTGATAATAAAACAGTGAAACCTATTTACATGCAGAAAGGAAGTAAACTAGCTTAGGCGATGACAACTTATCAATAAGAAGATATGTGGTGGCTATTATCACTCTAATATTTCTTTTGAAGTTAATGAAGAAAGAAAAGTCAAAGGTAACCACAAACCACTTTTGGAGATCAGGACCTAGCCTTCCTAATGCTCAGAGAGGGCTCTCTCTTTACAATTTAACTTTGTTTTAGTTAAGATGATTTTAGGTTAGTTATTGCTTGCACTTGGGTTTTTTTTTGAAATTGGGTGGTGGGATCACTTTTCTTAGATGAAAATAGGTTTTCTTCTACCATTGGGCTATGGAGTCTAATGTCAGAATAAAAAGATTAGATTTAGTTCTAAAAACAGTGTCTACAGGGAAAGATAGACGAATTACGACATATCTCAAAGGCTAAATGGTTGAATGGTTTCAAATCGGATCCAGGGAGAAATTAAGGGTTCCTAGGTTAGAATTTGGAAGGAATGAAAGAAATCAACCGAGATGGGAGAGAAATTAAGGGTTCTCAAATCCGAGCATCAGAGGAAAACATGTAAATGACTAATTGTGCAAAACAAAGTGTAATTAAACAAATTATGAGTGATATTTCCAGTTAATTCATTCAAATTTAGAACATATTTAAGATTATGAAACACATAAGAAGGTAACAAAATCACAAAAAGAAAGTACTTCACTACAAATGGCTCATCTCATGAATCCTGTAGCGAAAATATTTTATTAATTGCTCCAGTCTGTTGACTTGAAAATGGTACAAACACCCTTAGGTTTAAGATCAAAATAACTCTACAAATGTAAAATAATCCACCATAATACTTTGAATTTTGAAGTACTTATAAAAAGGGATTACGAAATATCTAAAACCACTTTTAGAACTAATCTAGGAAAAAAGGAATATCTTCTTGCAAGAAGATAGAGACAACTATTGAATTGCTGCTTGCTATCCCTGTTATTAAGGTTCTCCTCACTTTTCTCTTTGATCTTTTGTGCTTTATGCTGCTTGGCTATTTGGTCTTCATGCTGGATGTTCTGTTTCACTTTAACCTTTCACCTGATACTCTTTCACCTCGCTGACCTGTCAATATCCTTTTACCTTATTGTTTCACTTTCTACCATAGATTTATAATTTAATGTCCATTTACTATAGCAAATCATTGAGATTTTCCCATATTTCTTCATTTGGTAATTGGATATTGAGCATTTTTCTATATATCTCATCTAACTCTGTATATTTGGCAAAAGTGGGCTTATTAATAAACAAGTGTTTTACCTCATGCTGGAGGTAAAACAAGTTTTAAAAAGTTTGGTACAACACTTTGCTTATTGGCATGCCCTTCATGGATGAAGTGATTACCTATTCGTTGGCCACTTCCCTGATCTTCTTGTTGTAATCTTCCTATGTCATTAAATTATCATTTACTACTAAGGGATTAGGTAATCCCTTCTCCTTCAAAAGTTCAAACTTAGTCGTGAACCTGTCAATGGCTAGTTGCATGTTATGACACTTATCTTCTAAATTCAACATCAAATTCCTCTTGGTGAGGACTGTTATCACCCCAAGAAACTCTCCTAGGTTGTAGCTCGAAGATGCTCGAGAACATAAAAATTCAACTTAATGTTGCAAATGGATGAATAGAAGGAATGATGCTTGTTCAAGCCAGATAACCATTTTTACTATGCTTAACTCCAGACATGCGTAAACACCCCTAGACTACAAGGCTTTAGACCACCAATTACTCACAGTTTGAAGATTGGGTGAATATGGAGAATACTAACACACCAGCAGATGCACAAGACCTCATGATGGCTAGCTACAACTAGTAGGGAAGTCTACAAATATATTTCCCTAATGCACAGACAGGATGATAGCTCTCTAGTACTAGGTGAAAAGAAACCTGAATAACTCATTCACTGATACATACAAGACTTTAACATAGAGATAGGATGATAGATTCTCTAATGCCAAAGATCAAGAACTCAGAAATATAGCATATCAGGCACAGCTTGGAACAGAAGAAAAATGGAAAGTGAGTAAATAACAACAAAAGAAGCTTGTATTAGCTGAAAATGAAGACGAGACACTGCAAGTATCAAAGTAGTTATAGTCTCCAGAAGTTGAACCTTACATCAAAACATCAACCATCAACCTTGATTACATCTTGTTTGGAGGTATATATAGAGTTTCATTACAAAGGCACTTGGCCATTCTAAGTATGGAGGGTTCATAATTGATCACCAACCGCTTTAACTACCTGATGGAGTCTCTGGTGCAATTTTCTTGCTTTAGTAGATGAATCTGATCTTATCCTGTGCTCTGTTGTCCTCTCAGGTGGCTAGAGTGTCGTATGGGATGAAGTTCCATGACTATTAAATGCATTCACCTGCTTGAGCTCTGTCCTTTTCCTCCTTGGCCATACTATTGGTTAAATATTGTGGTTGAGGAGCAACTGCAAACATGTAATAAAATTGATCACCTTCGTCCTTTAGGTGCACGAAACGATCAAGGGACACGTACTACATGGCAAATGGATGGGTTGGATGATAGTGGAAGATCAGCCGTAGGTTCTAGAAAATGGATGCCTGGGATTGCTTGGCAGAGGGTATCAGGAGATATGGGAGAGGGGTGATCGTGGACCATTGGATTTCAGGCATACAGATCTTACATCGATTGGGCGAAGGAGACGTGCGGGAGTTATCGGGCGGCAATGGGAGGCTAAGAAGTAAGCTGTTTTGGTCGCACCACTTTCAGACAAAGGGCGGTAAAAGACAGTGGCATGCAATTCCATTCAAAGGGTGACGCGTGGCAGTGGGGAAAGGATGAAACCACTTTCCATCACGCGTTATCGCCCCAACAATTTGCGGGCGTGGGGAGAGTAAACGTCGTCCGATCACAGCAGGGACGATTGGATGGTGGAGATTTTATTGCATGGGTTTTTTTTTAGATGTGATGGAGGACCGTTGGATCGGGGTGGCAGAGATCAACGGCTAAGATTACGACGGTGGTTTTATGAAGGCGTGCGGTCGTGTGGGCGCAGGTTTATGGGGGTATGGGTTTAAGTGCTCGAGGCTTAAGAACAATGGAGTTTTACATGGTTTTAGCAAAAGAGCACTGGAAATGGAGATAAAAGGGAGGGTGAGAGAGGTAAAGGAGAAGGTGAGGGTAACCCTTATAGGCCTCCTTCGAGCATGACCGAGGACCGAGTGTGCCTCCAGTGTTCATAGAATCAATGTTATATAGCAGAGCTAACACTAGCTCCTTCTGGGATGAGATCCTCCTTGTGAGGTCTCAAGAACTTTCAGACCAAAGTTTCTCTTGTCAAAACCAAATGAGAAAAATTTCCTAGTGTTCCATTGGGCATGGAGTCTAACTAGTCTATACTAAAACTGATAAAATAAAAAATTTATAAATTTAAGGTCTGCAAACCTTAAAGAACATAAATTTTAGAAAACGCCCTTTGACTAGGCCACCAAGAACTATCTCCCCTTCCATACTTTGCAGTATGAAAGTATTGTTCCCTTGGATCTGAGAAATGATAAAAGGCCCCGTCCATAAAGCATCAAACTTCCCATGGTTTTCTTTCTTCTCTTTCAGTGCATCCCATTTAAGAACCAAGTATCCAACCTGGAAATTATCTATTTTTGTCCTCCTGTCAAAAGGTTCCTTGATCTTCTTTTGATGTGCTGCAGACTTCTCAGCCAGCTGTTCTCTGACCTAATGTACCTTTGCTAAATCAGTGATATTTTTTGCCATGTCTCCTGAATCCTCATTTTGCTCTTCTTGAAAGAAGTTTACCACAGGGAGGATTAACTGAATTGGGAATACAACTTCAGTGCCATATACCAACTTGAAAGGAGAATCCCCTATGGATTTATTGGTGGTTACTCTGTCAACCCACAGTGCATACTTAAGCTTAGAATCCCAATTCTTTTTGTTGTCTTCCAACAGCTTTTTGATTATCCTTATCATGCTTTTGTTGGAAGATTCTACTAGGCCATTTCCTTGAGGGTAGTATGAGGTGGAATGAATCAACTTAATGCCCATTGAGTTACACATGTCCACCAATTCCTTTGCCATGAAGGCTGCTGCATTATCTATGATTATTTTGTGTGGACAACCAAATCTGGTGAAGATATTCTCTGTCAAGAACCGCATGACCACCCTGTGATCAGCCTTTCTGGTAGGGATTGCTTCAATCCATTTAGTGAAATAATCAGTGGAAAATAAGATCCATCTCTGTTGGCCACTAGAATGCAGATTGATTTCTCCAATGAAATCCAAGCCCCAATGCTGAAAAGGGCCATTAGCATGTATGGGTTTTAAGGGCAGGAACTTCAATTGCTGCTTCCCTTCAAATCTTTGGCACCTATCACATGATTTAATAAATGAAAAGATATCAGCAAATAAGGTGGTCCAATAGTACTCAGCTTTGAGGATCTTGTGGGCTGTAGTTTTCCAATAATGATGTCCTCCACATATGCTAGAATGAAACTGCTACATCACTTCCACGGATTGTTCTTTGTCCAGACACCTCAAAAGTATTCCAGATGGGTCCCTCCAATAGAGCAGATTTTCATGACTGCAGTATCTAGCTGCCTTGAGCTTAATAGTTTTGGCTTAGCTTGGACTAAGGCCTGGAGGAACTTCTAGCTTTAGCAAAAATTGAGCTATTGCAGCATACCATCCACAAGAAGCTAAATTTTCTACCAATGACTGATTTTTCCCAGGTTCAGCTATTTCTTCTTCTATCTGACCATTCTTTGAAATTGTGCTTATGAGATTTATGTCCAACATTCTGTAATTTTCTTCAGCCATTAATCTGGCAAGGCTGTGACCCCTAACAAGCTTGGTGGGCTTCAGTTCTATGTTAAATTCAATAAGATTTGCAATCCATTTAGCCCTTCTCCCATCAGCATCAGGCTGCGTTTAGACATATTTAATTGAAGCAGAAGGTACATATGCAATTATCTTGGAATACAAAATGTAAATTCTGAATGCTTTCAAAGACTTAATGAGAGCATATGCTTGTTTCTATATGATATCACACCTCAGATCAACATCTCTTAAGGTTTTTCTAAAAAATGCCACTGGATGTTCTGAACCTTCCTCGTTTGCTTGCAATAAAACTGCTACAAGGGTGTCTTCTGAGGCAAATGAAAATATATGGAATTCCTTGTTGTAATCTGGGCTAATCAAAGTAGGGGCTTCCATAATGGCTTTCTTAATGGATCCAAAGGATCTTCTTGCTGCATCAGTCCATTTGATCTCTGATCCCTTTCTCAACATGGAGGTAATGTGCTTTACAAGTTCTACGAAATTTGGGATAAACCTCCTTACAAAATTTATCTTACCCAGAAAGGACTGGATATCCTTCTTTGATCTCGGGACAAACAAAGTCTGTATTGCTCTTACTCTTTCTGGGTTTATTCTAACACCTGCAATAGAAATGACATGTCCTAACAACTTGTCTTCTTCTAAAGAAAACTGTGACTTTTTAGGATTGACTAAAATCCCAAACCTTCTACACTTCAGGAAAACTTTCTTCAAATGCTGCAAATGGTCATGATGGCTATTGGAGTACACTGTTATATTATCTAGGTAGATAAGGACAAACTTGTCCTTCTCTCTTACGAATTCTATATCCATAGCTCTCTGAAAGGTGGCTCTAGCATTCATCAGCCCAAAAGGCATATTGGAATACATAAAAGTGCCCCAAGGAGTGGTGAATGAATTCTTATCTTGGTCATTTGGGTGTACAACAACCTGATTATACCTTGAAAATCCATCTAGGAAAGACATCACTTTGGCCCCTGATACCTTTTGCAGCAAATGCTCCATCTTGGGCAAAGGGTAATTATCTTTCTTAGAGCATTTGTTTAAGTTCCTAAAATCAACGCAAAGCCTGATTTCTCCACTTTTCTTCCTCACCACTACCAAATTAGCTACCCATTTTGAATATTTGAGAGGGACTATGATTTTGGCAGCCAGTAACTTCTTGATTTCTTTTTCAATCAGAGGGAGGAGCAAAGGATTTATTGGTCTCAACTTCTGTTTGAAAGGGATGGTGTCTTTTTCTAAAGGAATTTTATGCTGGATGATATTTTTGTCATATGTTTTCAGGTCACTATATTCCCCAGGCAAGGACATCAGCAAATTGCTTCATTAGATTGCAGTACTCAGAACTTTGGGCAGCAGATAGGTGGGTGGACAGGTTTATGTGTCTTGGATGCTTTGGAATCCCTATGTTATGCTTATAGACTGCAGATTGATGTTCTTTCTAGGTAGCCTTATAAGGCACATCATTCTAGTCAAACAACTTTTCTAAAGGAACTAGACCCTTAGGTATCTGATTGCTAGGCAATTGGACAATGCTATCTTTATCAATTTTGTTTCTAAGCTGGAATTGGGGGATTCCTTCCTGTTGGGTTGTGTTATATTCTTTCCACGACTAACCTACGTAGTGAACTGGGGGGTTAGAGGGGGG
>APFE031689576.1:38771-50345 GCA_000404065.3 Pinus taeda
GATCCAGTGGGAAATCTCTGTGCATATGTGTTTTATGTGTTATGCTCTCGCATTTTTATTTTTCTTGTGATTTAGAATTCGTATGCAGGTAATTTTTGTACGGGGTTAAAACCTACACTTCCAAGGCTTCATTCTCTTGGTCAATTTGAATTTTGGAGAATTTATCAATGACTTGCAGAAACCTATTCACTTCATCATCATCCTCAAAAACTTTCCAATGCTGGACATTATCAGGCAAGGATGGTCTATATTTCATTTGAACTTCAGAAACTAGTCTGGGAGGCATGGGAGGAATAAAGATGCTAGTAGACACAGCAAGGGAATCAATAAGCTGGTTCTTAACTCTAGGGATGTATGAGATACAAAGATAATCAGAGGAATCTTTAACTCTCCATACCTCATCTCTATATGCTTTCAGCCTTGGGTGCTTTGCTTGAAAGGTTTTGTTTAATTGCTGAATGATAAGATCAACATCTCCAAACACCTTTATGTTTCTGATTCCTCTGTCTTTGGCTGCGTTAAGACCCAATATCAAAGCCTCATACTCTGCTATATTGTTGGTGACTTGGAAAGCCAACTTAAAAGACAGATCTCTGCTTTTTTGTTTTGGAGAAATCAACACCACCCCTGCTCCTGCAATCTCCCTTGAACATGCTCCATCAAAGAACATCTCCCAAACCTGACTTCCTTGCTCTTCCTCTGCCTAACTCACTGGTTTCTTGATCTGCATTGAGGCCTTCTAAGACTCTTCTATTCGGAGAATACAAGCTCCAAAGTTAGTGTCCACAGCATAAATGGGATGATTGGATGGATTCTTCTCATCACTGATGATGTAGGCCAGCTGGGCTTCTCTGTACAATCTTCTGCTTTCTCCTCCAAAGGCTAGGAGAGTGGAATAAGATGAATCATTCTGTAATGTCCCACCTAGTCTTTTAATCCACCCTCTAGACAACAACATGCCAAACTTAGGAGGGACATATACTACCACAATGTCCATCATCATGCTTTTCATGGGCAGCTGAGCTAGGGTAATGGCCAGGTCTTTGATTAATCCTAGGCACTTTACCTTTCTTGAATCAAAAGAGAATAGGTCATGATATGGTCTGGTGATATCAAGGCCTGACCCTTCCATGACAGTTTTAGGCATCAAATTGTGGTTGGCCCCTATTTCTAGTAGGCAGTTATGGAGGATTTTGTCATGAATGGTCAAGGAGACATAAAATGATGGGGAGTATTAACGGCAGGTTCAGTGAGGGTTTGTGTAGCTTTTAGCTCAAAAACATCAAGGATAGGCTTTGTAAAAACTTCACTCTTTGCAAGTTCTATCAGAGGCACATATATTTTTAATTTCTGGACTTCTGATTCAAAGTTGAAAGGGGAAGGGGACTTGTTAGGGTCTCTTACCTCTTGAGCTGGTGCTTTGAGGATGACTGGGTCAGTTGCTGGTCTTTTCTGTCTGATATTCTGTGGCTCTGTTGGGACAACAACTTTTTGAGCAGGATTCTCCTTAACATTGTTTGCTTTTGACCTTAGATTGTATCTTTGCTACCCATCAGTTTGTAGAATAGCCTCTCTGCCCACTTTTGACTGGTTTGGTCCTGCAGCAATGATTCTTCATAGGCAGCCAATGTAAAAAAGGCAACACTACCTTTATCCTCCATGCAATGAATTTCATCGTCTTCTTGAAACTGCTCTTCCTCCATGACTACGTTTTGGAAAGGAGCTTTAACCTTTTGTTCTTCATTTGCTTCTTTACCCCTCTGAATGATTTGCAATTGTTCATTTGCTCTTCTAAATGGATTTGGGTTTCTTGGAGCAAATGTGTTTGGAAGCCTTGCCTTTCCTGAGCTCTGCTCAACCTTCAGCTTAGATATTTTAGCAGCCAATGACTCTATCATCTTAGTCATCTTGTCTAATTTAGGTTCGGAAGATGAAGCAGAGGAAGAAGAAGCCTCACCTCTCTATCTCTTTATATCAGCGTGACTTTTGAGCTTTTCCGCAACCATGATATTAGACTCCACCTCTAGGGCTACATCCTGCATTTAAGCTAGAGTGGCACATCTTCTTTCTCTCAAAAGCAGGCAAAAATCATAGTCAAAAGCATTTGCATAGGTGAGTTTGGCAGAGGTGGGGGTAGGCTTTACTTCAGCTGGTATCTTACTATACATACAATTGAATCTTTTATTAAAATCAAGCAATGATTCCCCATTCTCCCTCTTCAGGTTACCAAACTCAGTATGGTAATATAGCAAGTATTTTTTATCTCCCCAATGCTTTAGAAATACAACATCTAATGCTTCAATGCCTGCTATAGAGCTAGGGGTCAATTATTTGAACCACTTTCTAGCCTCTCCATCAAGGCTCTGGACAAACACTCTCATCCAGACATCATCCTCACTGATATCTAGGTTATCAGCATAATTATAAAAAGATTCAAGGTGTTCTTCAGTTGTTATTCCCTTTGTACCAGTGAATTTGGGCATATATTTCTGATACTCTCTAGTAGGCATGGCATTTAAAGGGACGGGAAAGACCAGGGGTCCATAGCTTGCAGCTATGATTATTTCCATCTTTTTGGGTGCCTGTTGGCTTGCCATGGCTGGGATAGGTGGAAGGATACTGACAGATTGGATGGTAGAAAGCAATGAAATAGATGACAGAGACAAGGGAATATGATGGACTGTATGGGGGGATTTCTTTGGACTAAGATCCAATGGGGAACTAAATGAACAAGGAGCTTTATGAATCTCTGAGGGTATTTCTTCACTAACAGTGCTAGGCTTTATATCTTCAAACTGTATATTCTCAGCTATAGGCCCTTCTTGTAGAGATACATAAGGTTTTTTAGGCTTACATGATCATGATGCTCCTTTTAGTGATGTCTTCTTCTACTTAGCAATCTTCTCAAGGTCAAGCACTAGGTCCGCTGGTGATTTCTAAGGATTTCTCCGGGTATGCCTCACAAATTGAGCCAGAACTGTAATGTGGAGTCGCCACTAGGTTGATCCTCTAGTAGAGTCGCCAAATAGATGATTACAACCAAAAATTTGTCCAGGCTTTGTCTATCATCAAAGTTGGAACCGTGTCGTTTTCCCAGGGAAGCTGAGCTTCAATCTCCTTTCCCCAGAAATGGTGCCCATTAATGTTATCATCCCAAGAAGCTCTCCTAGGTTGTAGGTCAGAGATTCTCAGGAACATAAAAATTCAACTTAATGTTGCAAATGGATGAATGGAAAGAATGATGCTTGTTCATGCCAGATAACCACTTCTACTATGCTTAACTCCAGACATGAACACCCCCAGACTACAAGGCTTTAGACCACCAATTACTCACAGTTTGAAGATTGGGTGAATATGGAGAATACTGACCACAGCAACCGATGCATAAGACCTCGTGATGTCCGGTTGCAACAAGTAAGGAAGTCTGCAAATATATTTCCCTAATGCACAGACAAGATGACAGCTCTCTGGCATTAGGTAAAAAGAAGCCTGAATAACTCATTCACTGATACATACAAGACTTTAACATAGAGATAGGATGACAACTTCTCTAATGCCAAACATCAAGAGCTCAGAAATATAGCATATCAGGCACAGCTTGGAACAGAAGAAAAATGGAAAGTGAGTAAATAACAGAAAAAGAAGCTTGTATTAGCTGAAAATGAAGATGAGACACTGCAAGTATCAAAGTAGTTACAATCTCTAGAAGTTGAACCTTACATCAAAACATCAACCGTTAACCTTGATTACATCTTGTTTGGGGGTATATATAGAGTTTCATTACAAAGGCACTTGGCCATTCTAAGTATGGAGGGGTCATAATTGACCACCAACCGCTTTAACTGCCTGATGGAGTCTCTAGTGCAATTTGCTTACTTCAGTGGATGAATCTGATCTTATCCTATGCTCTGTTGTCCTCTCAGGTGGCTGGAGTGTCGTATGGGATGAAGCTCCATGACTGTTAAATGCATTCACTTGCTCGGGCTCTGTCCTTTTCCTCCTCGGTCATATTGTTGGTTAAATATGGTGGTTGAGGAGCAGCTACAAATAGGTAATAAAACTGATCACCTTCGTCCTTCGGGTGCACGGAACAATCAAGGGACGTGTACTACATGGAAAATGGATGGGTTGGATGATGAAGGAAGATCAGCCGTAGGATCTAGAAAATGGACGACTGGGATTGCTTGGCGGAGGGTATTGGGAGATATGGGAGCAGGGTGATTGTGGATCGTTGGATTTCGGGCGTACATATCCT
Source organism: Pinus taeda (assembly GCA_000404065.3). NCBI lineage: Eukaryota > Viridiplantae > Streptophyta > Pinopsida > Pinales > Pinaceae > Pinus > Pinus taeda. The sequence goes on from APFE031689576.1 coordinate 43,027, forward strand.
ATGACTATTGGGCGGAGGAGACTCGTGGGAGTTATCGAGTGGCAATAGGAGGCTAAGTAGTAAGCTGTTTTGATCACACCACTTTCAGACATAGGGCGGTAAAATGACAGCAGCATGCAATTCCATTCAAAGGGTGATGCGTGGCAGTGGCAAAGGATGAAATCATTGTCCATAGCGCATTATCGGGCCGATAGTGTTCAGGCATGGGGAGAGCGAACACCGTCCAATCGCAGCGGGGATGATCGGATGGTGGAGATTTGATTGTGCGGGTTTTTTGTCAGATGTGACGGAGGACTGTTGGATTGGGGTGGCAGAGATCAATAGCTAAGATTACGGCGGTGGTTTTGTGAAGGCGCGCGGTCGTGTGGGCATGAGTTTATGGGGGTATGGGTTTAAGCACTCAGGGCTTAAGAACAATGGAGTTTTACATGGTTTTAGCAAAAGAGCACTGGAAATGGAGATAAAAGGGAGGGTGAGAGAAGTAAAGGAAAAGGTGACGGTAACCCTTATAGGCCTTCTTCGAGCATGACCAAGGACCGAGTGTGCCTCCAATGTTCATAGAATCAATGTTATATAGTAGAGTTAACAAGGACTCTGCTAACTTCAAAAATTGTACATGTCCCATCACGTATCTCAAGTTCTTGCAGTTCATACTTATTCTTGGAGTTGAGGAAGTCGATGATTCTTGTCGCTTCCTTTGGCATGTCTCCAAGTTCTGTTTTAACCCTTTCAATGGCCTCTATAGCCTACTTAATTAAATCAATCTGCTAAAAAATGACCTGGATGGACGACCAAATATCATTGACAGAGTCAATGATATTGGCACACAGTTGCTCTTTAGCCTTTCCTATAGGCTCAGTCAATGTCAATTCTTTCTCCAGGTTTTTTATCCTTTCATTCATCCTTGTAGCCTTTTGTTGTTCTTCTATATGCATGATTTGGGCAAGTTTGTAATCTATCTCAAGGCTGCTGACTTTCTCCTTCAGTTTGTTCATCTCATTGGTATAAATGGACATTTCTTCCATTGCTTTGACCAACCTATTTTCTTCTTCACTTGTGGAGGCTGTTGCTGTGACTGTTGCTGATGTAGTCTATGCAAATGTTGATAGTGTAGTGGCCATTGGAGCAGTGGGAGCTAATGTTGTTGCCAAAGTAGAAGGTACAACTGTGGTCACTGTTGGAATGACAATTGCAGGAGAATTACCAATGCTAGCTTGTTTGAGTTGAATCAAGCTATCCAGTGCTTTCTCCATCCCCTTTAACTGGTCATTCAATTGCAACGCCAAGTCCATCATCTCCTCATGATTTGTTTGGATTTCAAGGACTTCTTTTGTTTGTGGGTACTACAAATGAGGCAACTTGCGCTGTTTTTTGAGGGCTGTTATGTCCTCATTCTTATTTTTAATTAGTTTCTCTGTGGCTTTAACATCACTTGGGTCATGGCCTAGTTCAATAACCAAGTCCTCTAAGGACTTTATCCTAGTGTCTTTAGCTTGTGAAGAGGCTCTCTCCAACTTGAATTGAGCTTTTATATTGTCTAATGAATCATGTAGCTTGTCAGCATCCATGGCCTTTGCTGTGAGGGTGGAGTAGATCATTTCTCCAGCCTACTTGTGAAATTCTATCTGATCGATGGGATGAAAATCCCTCTCCAAGACCTCAAAATTGGTCTTCTTGTAGTCTGCTGAGATCTTTGGTTGTTGTATAGTGGGTTGCAAAAACGAGACCTGCATTTTTCCTTATTTGATGTCAAGGGCTAACATTAGTCTAGTCTGGTTTGGCTGTTTGAGCTTGAGATATTGGGCATATGTCTCTGCCTTTAGTCTCTCATTCCTCATCATTATCTCTTTAAATCTATCTTTGATGTCTCTTTCCTTGTCAGCTGGCCTGACATAGGAAGAGATCTCCATACTTGGTTGCTTATGTATCAACTGTGTGTTTGATGTTGAGGGTTATTTTGTCTCCTCCGATGTAGCTGCTTATGTACCTTTCTGTCCCATTGCCTTAGTGTCAATTATTTCTTCTGATGCAATGTTATCCTCCTGTTCAAAGACATCATTCAATTCGGGCCTCTTTCTTGGCTCAACCAGCTCATCAGTAGTCTCCATGGTAGAGCTAGATGCCTCATCCCTAATCGTCTTAGGATTCTTCTCCTCAGTTACTTGGATTCGTATGACAAGAGGAATGTTAATTGGCCCTCCTTGTTCTGGAACCTGTAGGAAAGAGTTGTGATCAAATTGTCTCTCCAAATGAATAAGTGTATTCAATATATCTACAACAGTGTTGTCCATGTCAATAAAAGTGTTCTCCACCCACTCATCCTGGTTGGCAAACTATTCAATGTCAAGCCTTGGGTGGTCGATGTATGCTCCCAACTTGAACTTGAGTCTAAGCTTGTTTATGACCCCATGAGGGTCATAGTGCCCTATGAAACTATTTTTGAATTTCATTAGTTGAAGTAACCTATTGGCCTCTGGTCCAATCTCTTTATTGTTGCAAATAAATGGGCCCATTTGGTTCTTCAATTTGAACTGTGTTTTCTTCCTAGAGCTAATGATTTTCCTGAAGTACTCAAGAGAAAATACCCTCATAGGGAGGTATTTGGGAAACTTGTAGGGGGCTATCTCACAACCATAAATCCTGATATCATTGTGGTTTTGGTACAAGTACTTGTTATCTCTCCATGAAGCTCTCCCAGGTTGCAGCACAGAGGTGCCCAATAACATATAATCTTCAATATTGTTCTCTGAACTATTGGAACGAATGATGGTTTGGATCAAGCCAGATAACCATTTCGACTCTGTTTTTACTCAAGACATGCATGAACACCCTCAGCTTACAAGGCTTTATACCAATAATGCTCAATAATTTGTAGATTCAATTGATAAATGGAGAATACTGACTATACCGGCAAATGCATATATAAACACATATGAATGGCTAGCTATAGGAAGTAAATGAGAATACCGACTATATCGACAGATGCATATATAAACAAATATGAATGGCTAGCTATAGGCAGTAAAAGAAGCTTGCATATCTAATTTATCAACGCAGAGATAAGATGACAGTTATCTGACATGAGATACAGAAGAAATATGAACAACTTGTTCAAGTGCAAGCTTAGAATAGAAGAGAAAATGGACATTGAACATATAACAAGAAAAGAAGCTTATATTGCTAATGAATGAAGATGAGAAGATTGAGTAGAAAAGTCTCAATAGTCTCCAGAAGTTGAACCCTTGTTACATTTTTCTTTCAGCCATTTATAGGCCTTTACAATGCTCCTGAGCTCTCAAAGGCTCAGAGTGTCTTAATCTATCCTCTTTGTCTTGTTAAATATTTGATTCCTCAATAGGTAAGCACGGCTTAGAGGTTTCTTCTCTGACAGAAGAATAACCACATTCTAGTATTTTGGTTGCACTCGCAGGGAGCTCTCTCATGCCAGAGATGCCTCACAATCATTTCTGTTTTTTTTGGCTCTGTTGCGTTGTGATTTTTCCTCTTCTGGCCTCTGTTCGCTGTCTCCCAATCGAATCCCTCTTCTGGCATGTAAACATTATTGCACAATGCCTCTTCTCTGTGATGGAAAGGGTCTATGTGCCTTTTGAAATTGTTTCAAATAATAACCATGATTGTTTTCTGTTTTATATAGAAAACGCTGCAACACTGCAAATCCCGCCCATTTCTGTTCTTCCGGACTTGAAAATTCCTAAAATTTGGCTTATCCTTCCATCGGGTCCACCCTTTGGATTGTTGTCACCTATCGCAAGGTGGCCTGGTCCCTTGCTTTCCTTTGTATTTTGGAATATGCTGAAAAAATTGAAAATACATTAAAAATTGGCTTTTGGCGGACATGAAAAATTATATATTTTTGTTCCTGAACCCTTTCAAGTCCAGGATTTATCGCATCAGTGTTGCCCAAGGCTCCCTTTTTATTTCGTTATATAATGAAAATACACAAAAATCATTAAAAGCAGCCTTCTCGCGGACTTGAACAATTATGAAATATTACTTATAGTATCATCGGGTTCAGTTCTTATTGCATCGGCACTACTCCTTAATGTTTCCCCGATTGTGATCTGCCAATGCGATGTGGGCTGTCGATCTGTACACTTGATCGATGGTCCACGTTTAATCACCGATCACTATTGCAAGTTCCACTTGGTCTTCACTGTTACCCCTCGATTGCGACCTGCCAATCCAATCATCAAAGATCGCTGATCGAGGGTGCCCTACACCGATCCTTAAGTCCTCTGCGATGGCTGATTTGTGATTTATCGCTTAGATCTGGGCCATTGATTGGCCAGTCTAACGGCTGTTGTGCGTTAGATTGTTTAAGCCTGCGTTACATGGTTTCTTCATGGTTTTTGAGGGTTTTAGCCTCTCGATAGTGCATTTTCACCCTTCCAAGGGCTCTTGGCATCCGATGGTTTTTATCCTTGGCATGATTTTAAGAAAATTTGGAGACTTTGGGGCATATTGTTGTGTGTGGAGCATGATTGTTCAGAGGTCTTTGTTTCAGCCGGATGTATACCCCAGGAAGTTTGTACACCCCTCCACATGGGGGGGATTTGTCCCCCCGTGGGGTCGATCCCCCCCAGCTGGGGGTCCGGGGGCTAGCGGTCCCCTGGCTGGGGCTCGGGGGCAGCGCCCCTGAAGCTAAAAATAGATGTAAATTTGCCTTGTAAAAGTATAGTAATTTCTAGTCAATCTGGGCCGTTCATTAGGTAGATGATCTGACGGTAGAACTTATGTTTAGTTTAGGGTTTTTTGCCCTAGAAGGAAACCCCTCTCTTTGTATGAGGGCATTGTATTTGAGGCTGTGTAATAGATGTGTATTCTGTGTGTGAGCGAAAACAGAGAGGTGAGACTGTGAGAGAAAACAGAGGATATTACAGCAGATTTGTTGTAGGTTGTGTCTCTTCATATTACTGGATAATAGAAAGGAAGGACTGGCTGTTCGGGGTGGACATAGCCCAAACTGGGTGAACCACGTATATCTGTGTCTCTCTTTTTTTATGTGTTTTCTGTGTTTATATTTCTATAATATTTTATGTGTTCCAATGCTCCGTAATATATAATTTTCTAACAACTGGTATTAGAGCCGAAGGTCTATTTGGTTGATAAACTCACAGGAAAGAAGGGTTCCTTTTTCGAGTGGGAGCAATGGCGGAAGATGGTAAGTTTAGGGTCGAGAAATTTAATGGCCAAAACTTCTCATTATGGAAGATGCAGATGGAAGATTATCTGTATTAGAAATATCTATACATACCATTGGGCGGAAAAGCAAAGAAGCCGATGGATATGGAATATGAAGAATGGAACCTTCTCGATAGAAAGGCACTCGGAACAATACGGTTGTGCCTTGTAACGTCGGTCGCCTTCAACATTTCAAAGGAAACAATGACAGAGGGTTTGATTAAGGTGTTGGAGAAACTATATGAAAAACCCTCGGCCTCAAACAAGGTATTTCTTATGAAACGTTTATTTAATATGAAGATGTCGGAAGGTGGATCTGTTGCAGATCATTAAAATGATTTTAATACTGTTACAAGTCAGTTATGTTCTGTAGGGGTAAACTTTGATGATGAAGTTAGAGCTCTGTTATTCTTGTGCTCATTACCAGAAAGTTGGAATGGTTTTGTAATGGCCATTAGTAACTCCGTTTCTGGATCTAGTACTTTAAAGTTTGATGATGTTGTCGGTGCTATCCTTAGCGAGGAAATGCGACGGAAAATCTCCGGTGAGACATCGGGAAATGATTTGAGTGCAGATTCTAGAGGAAGAAAAATGGAAAGAGGAAAGAGCTCAGGATATCGCAGTAAATCAAGGAAAGGCAGATCCAAGTCCAGATCGGGGATAGTGTGCTGGAAATGGGGAAAGAAAGGACACCTAAAGAAAGACTGTAGATCTCGGAAGGGAAAAGAAGGAGATTCACAGCAAGAAAACAATCATGAAGCAAATGTGACAGGTGAGGTGTTACAAGATGCTTTGATTCTTTCTTTCGAAAATATTACTGATTCCTGGGTGGTAGATTCAGGGGCCTCATTCCATGCCACACCTGATAAGAAATACTTTCCTGACTATGTTCAAGGAGATTTTGGACAAGTTCGTTTGGGTGATGATAAACCCTGTAAAATTGTTGGAATGGGTAAGGTTCTTGTAAAACAGCAGAATGGGAACCAATGGCTACTAAAGGAGGTAAGGCATGTTCCAGATCTAAAGAAAAATCTGATTTCAACAGGGCAGTTAGGCGGTGAAGGTTGTGTGACAACTTTCACAGATAAAGCTTGGAAGGTCACCAAAGGAGCCCTGGTAATAGCAAAAGGCGAAAAGGTTGGTACATTGTATTTATGCAATGGTATTTCTAACTCTGTTAATGCTTTAACTTCCAAAGGAGCAGATGCAGCATTATGGCATCATAGGCTTGGACATATGAGTGAAAAAGGAATGAAGATTCTTCACTCAAGGAATTTGTTGCTGGGTTTGAAGAATGTTGATTTGGACTTCTGTGAGAATTGCATTTATGGAAAACAGAAGAGAGTCAGATTTCTCAGAGTTGGGAAAGAAAAGAAGAATGAAAATTAGAGCTTGTGCATACAGATGTATGGGGACCTGCTCAGGTATCATCTCTCGGTGGCTCTCATTATTATGTTACTTTTATTGATGATGCAACTAGAAAAACTTGGATTTATTGTATTAAGAATAAATCTGATGTATTTGATACTTTCAAGAGATGGAAAGCCTTGGTTGAGATTGAGACAGGAAAGAAATTGAAGTGTCTTAGATCAGACAATGGAGGTGAATATTGCAGCAGAGAGTTTGATAGGTATTGTTTAGAGCATGGAATTCACAGAGAGAAGACAGTTCCAAGAACACCATAAGAAAATGGTGTGTCAGATGAACAGGACAATCATGGAGCATGCAAGGTGCATGAGATTGCATGCAGGATTGCCTTTACAGTTTTGGGCAAATGCTGTAGATACTGTTGTTTATCTAATAAACAAAGGGCCTTCAAGTTCCTTGGATGGTGGTGTTCTAGAGGAAGCATGGACAGGTAAAAAGGTAAACTACTCTTTTTAAAAGCCTTTTGGTTGTGAGGCCTTTGTCCATATTAATAAAGAAAATAGAACAAAGCTTGAGGCAAAATCAAAGAAATGTACCTTTATTGGATATGGTGTTAATGATTTTGGTTATCGCTTATATGATTATGAAAATCACAAAATAATTAGGAGCAAAGATGTAGTATTCAATGAAAAGGTCTTGTATAAGAATCGGTTGCAGGAAAAGAAATAGGAAAAAGAAAATAGAGAATA
>APFE031689576.1:52219-89160 GCA_000404065.3 Pinus taeda
GACTTATCCCCCCCGCGGGGGTGCGGGGGGGACTTGTCCCCCCCGCGGGGGTCCGGGGGGACCGATCCCCCCCAGCTGGGGGGTCCGGGGGCCAACGGTCCCACGGCGAGGGCTCGGGGGCAGCGCCCCCGAAGCTAAAAATAGATGTAAATTTTCCTTGTAAAAGTATAGTAATTTCTAGTCAATCTGGGTCGTTCATTAGGAGGATGATCTAACAGTAGAACTTATGTTTAGTTTAGGGTTTTTTCCCTAGAAGGAAACCCCTCTCTTTGTATGAGGGCTTTGTATTTGAGGATGTGTAATAGATGTGTATTCTGTGTGTGAGCGAAAACAGAGAGGTGAGACTGTGAGAGAAAACAGAGGATATTACAACAGATTTGCTGTAGGTTGTGTCTCTTCATATTGCTGGATAATAGAAAGGAAGGACTGGCTGTTCGGGGTGGACGTAGCCCAAACTGGGTGAACCACGTATATCTATGTCTCTCTTGTTTTATGTGTTTTATGTGTTTATATTTCTATAATATTTTATGTGTTCCATTGCTCCGTAATATATAATTTTCTAACACATTTGGTCCATTTTTGGGTCATTTTCCAACAAGGCTAACACTGGCTCCTTCTGGGGATGAAATCCTCCCTGTGAGGTTTCAAGAACTACAAAACAATGCCTTTCCTATAAAACCAAAATCAAATCTTCCTTCTAGTGTTCCATTGGGCATGGAGTCTATTTTGCAAAAAATAAAAACTGGAAAAAACATATTTACAATACCCAAGGCTTTAAAGCCTTAACCGAAATAAAGTTTGAAGAATAGCCCATTGACTGGGCCATCAAAAACATCTCCTCCTTCTAGACTGTGCAGAATGAAGTTGTTGCTCATCTAAACTTGAGAAATGACAAGCGGTCTTGTCCCTAAGGAATCAAATTTTCCTCGGTTTCCCTTCTTTTGCTTCAACACATCCCATTTGAAAACCCAGTCACAAAACTGAAAATTATCCCATTTTACCTTCTATCAATGGTTTCTTTCTCTTGGTCAATATGCATTTTAGCAAATTCATCAAAGACTTGTAAAATCCTATTAATTTTCTCATCCTCTTCAAAAAATTTCCAGCATTTGACATTGTTAGGCAGAGATGGTTTATATTTCACCTCATCTCTATATGATTTCAGCCTTGGATGTTTTTCTTGGAAGGTTTTGTTCGCCTGTTGAATGATAAGGTGTGGTTCATACTCTGCTGTGTTATTTGTGACCTGAAGAGTTAATATGAAAGGTAAATGAATGCATTCCTGTGTGTGGGACACAAGGACTACACATGCCCCTGCAGCGTCTTAAGAGCAAGCTCCTTCAAAGAACATGTCCCAAATCTGTGGGCCTTCTTCCTCTGTAATCTAGCAAACTGGTTTTTTAAGTTTCATAGAGGCCAACTGAGATTCTTCAATCTGAGAACAAGCTCCAAAATTAGTGTCAACAACATAGATGGGATGATTAGTGGGATTCCTTTCATCACTGATTATATAAGCCAACTAAGCCTCTCTGTACAATCTCTTGTTTTCACCTCCAAAAACTGCGATAGTAGCATAGGACAGATCATTTTGCAATGTTCCACCTAATCTCTTGATCCAGCATCTGGAAAGCAACATGCCAAACTTGGGGGGTACATCTGTTACCACAATATCTATCATCTTACTTTTCATGGGTAGCTGAGACAAAGTGATGGCTAGGTCCTTGATTAATCCTAGACATTTTACTTTTCTAGAGTCAAAAGAAAATAGGTCATGATAAGGCTTGGTAATGTCAAGACCCAGCTTATCCATGACAGCCTTGGGCATTAGAATATGGCTGGCTCCAGTGTCTAAAAGGCAATTATGAAGGATTTTATCATGAATAGTCAGAGAGACATAGAATTATAGGAGGTTTCCTCACAAATTTCAATCATTGGGCTGAGAACAATAGTTGGTTGGTCATCTTGCAGATTTACATAGTCAGTGGAGGCTTGGATGGCTTTAGGCTCAAGGGCCTTGAGGATGGATCTTTTGAAGGACTCATTCTTCACTAGCTCAATTAGAGGCATAGGTATTCTTAGCTTCTGGATTTTTGATTGAAAACTGAAAGGATAAGGAGACTTTTCAGGGCCTCTTACCTCGTAAGCTGGAGCTTTGAGGATGATGGGATGAACTCCCGGTTGCTTCTGCTTATTAACTTGTTGTTCTGCAGGGACAACAATGCTTTGAACAGGAGTTTCCTTGTCATTATTCATCTTCGACCTTAGATTATATCTTTGCTGATCTTCAGTTTGTAGAAAAACTTCACCGTCCCACTCTTGGCTGATCTGGTCATTGAATAATGACTTTTCATAGGCAGCTAAGGTAAAAAATGGGGCACTGCCTTTGTCTTCCATACAATGGATCTCATCATCTTCTTCAAATTTCTCTTCCTCCATGATTGCATTGTGAAAAGGGGTCTTTACCCTTTGGTCTTCATCGACATCTTTGCTTCTTTGCTAGATCTGCAACTGCTCATTTGCTCTTCTATATGGATTTAGATTTCTGGGAGCAAAGGTATTAGGAACTCTTCCTTTCCCAGAGTGCTACTCAACTTTTAATTTGGAGATTTCGGGGGCTAATGACTCTATCATCTTAGTCATTTTATCTATCTTGGGATCTGAAGATGATTAAGACTCACCCCTCTGTCTCCTTCTATCAACATTTCCCTTGATCTTCTCTGCAGCCATGATGTTTGATTCTACTTCCAAGGCTGCATCTTGCATATCAGCCAAAGTAGCACATCTCCTCTCCCTCAATAGTAGACAAAAGTCAGAATCAAAAGCACTGGCATAGGTGAGTTTAGCAGAGGTAGTGGTAGTTTTACTTTAGTTCGTATCTTGCTATACATGCAGTTAAACCTCTTATTAAAATCAGACAACAACTCACCATTCTCCCTCTTCAAGTTCCCAAACTTAGTGTGGTAATAAAGGAGATCCTTCTTATCCCCCCAATGCTTTAGTAATGCATCATCTAAAGCCTCAATATCTGCTATAGATCTTGGGGTCAGTTATATGAACCATTTTCTAGCCTCTCCATCTAGGCTTTGGATGAAGACTCTCATCCATCCATCGTCTTCACTAATGTCTAGGTTATCATCATAGCTATAAAATGACTCAAGATGTTCTTCAGCTATAACAACTTCAGTCCCAGTGAACTTAGGCATATACTTCTGATATTCTCGAGTAGAAATGGCATTGAAAGGAATGGGTAGTATTAGAGCTCCATATCTAGTAGCTATGATTCTTTCCATTTTGGTAGGTGCTTGTGGACCTGCCATAGCTGTGGTGGTTAAAAGAGTACGACAGTCTGAATGATAGAGGGCTGACTAGTGACTAATAAGACTAAAGGAGTATGATGGATAGGAGGTGAGGTTTCCTTTGGGCTTACAACAAAAGGAAAACCTAAAGAATAAGGAGCTTTATGAATTTATGAGATTTTTTCTTCACTGCTAGTATTAGATGCTATACTCTCAACATGTATTTTTTCTGTTACTGGGCTTTCTTGAAGAGATATAGGATATTGTTTTGGTTTACTTGAACCTTTTTCTCCTTTCTGCAATACCTTTCTTTCTTTGATGTTTTTTTTAGGATTAGATATTGGGTCAGCTTGTGGCTTCTGAGGATTTCTCTGAGTATGCCTCACAAACTGAGCTAGAACTATGAAGTGGAGTCGCCAAGAGGTTCGGCCTCTAGTAGAGTCACCATATAGATGATTACAACCAAAAAGTTCCCAGACTTTGTCTATCACCAAAGCTGGATTTATGTCATCTCCTAGGGAAGCTGAGCTTTAGTTTCCTCTCCCTGGCAATGGTGCCAATTATGTTATCTCTCTAGGAAACTCTCCTAGGTTGTAGCTCGGAGATGCCTGGTAACATATAATCTTCAATATTGTTCTCTGAACTATTGGAATGAATGATGGTTTCGATCAAGCCAGATAACCATTTCGACTCTGTTTTTACTCAAGACATGCATGAACACCCTCAACTTACAAGGCTTTAGACCACCAATTCTCAATAGTTTGTAGATTCAATGGATAAATGGAGAATACTGACTATACCAGCAGAGGCATATATAAACACATATGAGTGGCTAGCTACAGGAAGTAAAAGAAGCTTGCATATATAATTTAGCAATGCAGAGATAAGATGACAATTATCTATCATTAGATATAAAGAAACATGAACAACCTGTTCAAGTGAAAGCTTAGAACATAAGAGAAAATGGACATTGAAAATATAACAACAAAAGAAGCTTATATTTCTAATGAATGAAGATGAGAAGCTTGAGTAGAAAAGTCTCAATAGTCTCCAAAAGTTGAACCCTTGTTACATCTTTCTTTCAGCCATTTATAGGCCTTTACAATGCTCCTGAGCTCTCAAAGGCTCGAAGTGTCTTAATCTATCCTCTTCGTCTTGTTAACTGTTTGATTCCTTGAATAGGAAAGAATGACTCAGAGGTTTCTTCTTCTGACAAAATAATAACCACATTCTAGTATTTTGGCTGCAATGGTAGGGAGCTCTCTCATGCCAGAGATGCCCCACAATCATTTTTGTTGTTTTTTGGCTCTGTTCGACTGTGCTTTTTCCTCTTCTAGCCTCTGTCTGATGTCTCCTAGCCGAATCCCTCTTCTGGTATGTAAACATTATTGCAAAATGCCTCTGCTCTGTGATGGAAAGGGTCTACGTGCCTTTTGAAATTGTTTCAAATAATGACCATGATTGTTTTTTGTTTTATATAGAAAACGCTGCAACACTGTAAATCCCACCCATTTATGTTCTTCTGGACTTCAAAATTCCTTAAATGTGGCTTATCCTTCTATCAGGTCCACCCTTTGGGTCCCTGTCGCCTATCGCAAGTGGCCTGGTCCCTTGCTTTCCTTTGTATTTTGGAATATGCTGAAAAAACATTGAAAAAAAATTAAAAACTGGCTTTTAGCGGACCTGAAAAATTATATATTTTTATTCCCGAACCCTTTTGGGTCAGGGCTTTATCGCATCGGCGTTGCCCAAGGCTCCCTTTCTTTTCAATTATATAATGAAAATACACAAAAAGAATTAAAAACAGCTTTCCCGTGGACTTGAAAAATTGTGAAATATTACTTATAATATCGTCGAGTTTGGTTCTTATCATGTCGATGCCACTCCTTAATGTTTCCCCGACTGCAATCCACCAATGTGATATGGGCAACCGATCTGCGTGCTTGATCGACGATCCACGTTTAATCACCAATCGCTATCGCAAGTTTTGCCTAGTCTTCGTCGATAATTTCCTCCGCCGATTGCAACCCGCCGGTCTGATCATCGGGGATCACTGATCGGGGGTGCCCTCCGCCAATCCTTACGTCCTCTGTGATGGCTAATTTGTGGTCTGCCACTTAGATCTAGGCCGTTGATTGGCCAGATCTAACGACTACTGTGCGTTGGACTATTTAAGCATGCGATACATCTTTCTTTCATGGTTTTTGAGTGTTTTAGCCTCCCGATAGTGCATTTCCGCCCTTCCAGGGACTCTTGGCATGCGATGGTTTTTATCCTTGGCATGATTTTAAGCAAATTTGGAGACTTTGGGGCATATTTGGATCCATTTTTGGGTCATTTTCCAACAATGCTAAAAGTACCGATCTCCCACCTTGATGTTCTTGGATAATTGCAGTACTCTCTTAATCTCTAGGCTGATTCTAGGCTGAGTCTTAGAAGTTAGCATGTTCATGACTGGGTATACAAAAGAGTCTATGAAATCTTTGTAGGTGAATGATTTGGAAAACTTGTGGACCAAGGGTTTCTAGTAGATGACCGATCTCTCCTTTCCCTTGGTGTCCAATTTCTAGATCCTCAAAGGGAACTTATCTATCCGGTAATACAAGAACATATGAAACAACATTGAAGAGTATTTGAAGACTATTTCAGTGGGCAGTCTAGCAAACTGTTCTTGCATTCTATCTGCAATGAACTAGGAATAATCATACATAATAGCAGTAGGCTTCCCTAGACTGAAAATAGAAAAGAAGGCCATGATGACCTCATCCACAAGCTCATCAGATGTGTATCCTAAGATCCATGAGAGCATGGTGATTATTCTCCTGCCAGTATCTAAAAAAATAGTGGCAACATAGGGTGGAATGTCTTTAGGAGTATGGCACTCCTCAATGATGAAGTTATAGAAAATTTGTTTGATTTTGGTTGGGTCCAGTGTGATGTATAGGTCCAATAGGTTTCAAATGGACAAAGGAGTCAGAATAAGACTAGGCTGGATTTGTAGCATCTGGTTGATGGATTCAGCAGTAATGATGGCTAATATCTCATGGTTTGGTGCCCCAATAGCCCTATGGCTTGGAACATAATAGGCATGACAAAAATGTACTATGTTTGGTAATGGGTGAAATTCTAGGAATGTATACTTAGGTGAACTGGATTCCCAAAGGTTGATGTCATCAACATGTTTTAGGAGCCTATCCTTAGCCCATAAGTGGATTCTTAGCAAGTGGCCTGAGGCGGTTGTGTCTTTAATTTGGAAATCTCTGTTTTCCAGGGCCAAATGGTCAATGTCTAGGTGAGGGGTTGTGATTGGTCTGACATCCAAAGAGGTTGGGGTAGCCATCTTTGTGATAAAATGTGGGAATTGGGCTTATACAGCTTGTGAAAATGGAGTGTTGGCAACTTTGGTACAGGGATAGGGTATTAGTAGTTTGCAGGATAGGGGTTTTTGGTATTTGAGGGGAAATAATCTCAATTAAATGGAAATTTATTAAATTCAATTAGTTATTTCTTGAATTTACTATATATTTTTGAATTTGAGAGGGCCATTCTGGTTCTATGTCGAAATACCTGGAATTTATGGTTCAGGTTGCAGACTGGTTTTGAATGGTGGTTGCAGAGGTTTTCGTGGCTTCAATCGTGAACTGGAGAGCTAAACTGGGCTTCCGGAATATGTTCGAGCTGCAATTGGTGGTTTGAAATGGTTGTAGAATTTTGGGGGCGCAGGAGAGCTAATAATGCTTTCATAGAAAAAATGCATGAAAAGAGTGAAAATGGGGGTCTGTGGGCTTTTAATCAGGAATGGTTGTAAAATTGGCATGGAAAGTGTTTTATGAATAGTGGACGGTTTTCGCGCTGGGTGAGGAGGCGGTTTAGGGAGCCATTGCACGACTTTTGAGCGATGGGTGGTATTTTCCTGAGAGCACGTGGCTTAACGCGGTGCTGCCACATAACCCAAGGGGGCCCGAGCAATACCACCCATATCGCGTGTTCTCGGGCTGGTAAAGGTTGGGAGATGATCAAGTGCGATATGGGTGAGGGCCGTAGGATCTGGGGTTGGAATATCCAACGAACATCGTGTGGCAGAGTTGCACGGTGGGAGATGGGGGAGAGATTTAGAGGGGCCCAGGGGTTAATTACACTTTAAATATAATTAATTAATGTATCAATGTGGGTTTAATAAAGTAATGTGGGTTTATGGAGTATAACGGGTAAAAGTGAAATTGCGGGGTTAATAAAGTAATGCAGAAGGGGAATAATAGTTAGGATAAGAGGTTTAGTGGGTTTTTTTAGGAAAATTAATGAAGGAAAAATGACTTTTTCATGGGGAAAAAGGTTTCACACTATTGAAAAAGGGTTTTTTGGGTAGGGGAATGAATTTGGATGGTAATTTGTTAGGGGATTGTGTGAAACTAAGGGGGAAGGGTAAAAATGAAGGGAAAAGGGGTTTTCATAAGAAATGAAGTGGTAAAAGGGGAAATTAGTTAAGTATGTAATGATGGGTGAAATGGAATGGGGGAAGTTAACCAAATGAACTTATGAGAGCATCCTTTTTCTTTCATAATTGCTCCTACACACTAAAACACATGAATAAACATGATAGATTGTGCTTATGCCTCAAATAGCTTGTATTTCTGCAACCTTTCTTCTACTTACCCTTTTACTTACCCTAACATTTTTTCTTCATTTTATTGGGTGCACTTAAGCTAGAAAACCCTTTTCTTTCCTTTTTATTTTATGAAACAAACTATCTACTTCTAACCTTATATCTTCCAAGGGCTCACATTAAACTGATGAACTCCTTTTATTTCTACACTTATCTACTAATCTACCAAGATTAAACTGTTTTGCTAAATTTTTATTCTCTAATTACAAACATGAAGTTCGAAGCATGATGTAGTCAAGATTAAACAATTTGACTATCATGGGTTGTGGCATGTATGACAGGCTTCACACAACCATTATTTAATATAGTAAAGTAAAGAGTAGTGGCACCTGGACTTGCACACTTTCATGATCTGTTTTTGTTTGGGTTTCATATCTTTTCATTTTTTTTTATCTTTTCTTATTTTTCTTGTCCTTTGATATTTCCTTTAGGACACACCCTCTTTTCATTTTTTAATTTTAATATGGAAAACATTTGCAGAAAGCAAAGGTATGTACAATATTACAAGACTTAGCCTCAACCAATTCAAAATTATGAATCTTATCACTATAGGACTCTAGTAATGCCTCCACATGGGGATGACATTTCCTGGTGAAATGTCAAGAACTCTAAAGACCAGTAGCCCTTGAATTGTGACTGAAGTTACCTTGTAAACCGTCCTTCTGTGATTCTGCTTTATTGATACTTATGACAGTGAATCCTTCAAAGCTCAGGGCCTTCTCTCTGTGCTTCAACTTAAAAGGATTACAATCCAATCCAATCTACACTCTGCAATGTTATTTACAATGATTCAAAGTAAAGTGAACTATTGTGAGTCAGTGGAAAAATAATGCTTCAACAACCTACCACTAAGAGGGCCTCCTGGTAGATCTGATCCATCTATTTCTCTCAAGAAAAAGGCATTTTTGCCCCTGTAGCCATAAATGACATAAGGCCCCTGCCACAAAAAATCAAGTTTTCCATGCTTTCCTTTGTCTTATCTCCTTGAATCCCACTTAAGGACTTCATCTCCTATGTAAAAATCATCTGCTTTAGTCTTTTATCAAAAACCTTCCTAATTTTGTCCTAGATTACTTATGATTTTACATATAATTCCTCTCTGGTCTGTTGTAGGTGTATGGTATGATTTATTCTTCTCTGAATATCATTTGGTTCTACCTATAATTCCTGGATGATCTTCATCACTAGCACTCCCAAGGATGATTGGAAAACTACATCCATCCCATAAACCAGCTGATAAGGTGATGTTCCAATGGACTTCTTAGTAGTCAGTCTCTCTACCCATAAGGCATTGACTAACTTCTTGTTCCATGTCTTTTTGTTATCTTCCAGCAATTTCTTAATGATATTGACTAGGCTTTTGTTAGATGACTCTGCAAGTCCATTACCTTGAGGGTAATAGGTTGTGGAATGGCCAAGGGTGATATGGTATTTGTTACAAAAGTCTACCATTCTCTTGGATTTAAAGGCAACTGCATTATCAATAATGAGCTTCTAGGGACATCCAATTCTTGACAGGATATTACTCTCTACAAAAGAAATTATGACAGTGCCTATGGCTTGCCTAAAAGGTATGGCCTCTATCCATTTGGTAAAATAATCAGTGGTTGTCAGAATCCACTTGTGCTGAGCTAAGGAGGCTAGGTGTATTTATCCAATGAAGTCTA
The DNA here is from genome assembly GCA_000404065.3 of Pinus taeda. Classification (NCBI taxonomy): domain Eukaryota; kingdom Viridiplantae; phylum Streptophyta; class Pinopsida; order Pinales; family Pinaceae; genus Pinus; species Pinus taeda. Next base: position 61,846 of record APFE031689576.1, read on the forward strand.
ACCCCCATTTTTGAAATGGAATTTCAATGGAAATTGGTTTAAGAGGCAAGGGTAATATTTTTCTCTTTCCCTCAAATATCTGACATTTATGACAGGAGGTCACATGTTTCTTAACATCTGCAAACAAAGTAGGCCAATAGAAACCCGATCTTAGGATTTTAACAGAAGTAGTCTTCCAGTACAAGTGTCCTCCACAATCCCCTGCATGAAACTCTTGCATGATTTTATTAGCTTCATTTCTTAGTAAACAATTCAAAAGAATACCACTATTGTCTTTCCAAAACAATGCATTATCTATGATACAATACTTTAATGACTTCATCTTTAAAAATCTAGCTTTAGTTCTTGTTAAACTAGGAGGAGCTTGTAATTTTTGTAATACAAATATAATATCTACATACCAGGGTGAATCAGTAAAAGGTTCACTAATCAGTGGAGTCGCCATCTTTTCTTGATCATCATGGGAACTAATGAAGTTTATAGCAAGGGCTTGACAGTTCGATTCAGCCATGAGTTTGGCTAAACCTTGGCCTTTGATAAGCTTAGTTGGCTTTATCTCTATGTTATATTCTAATATTGTCAAAATCCAATTTCCTATTTTCCCTTCAGGCCCATTTTGTGTCAAAATGTCCTTAACTACAGAATTTGGAACATAAGCAATAATGTGAGAACACAGAATGTATACTCTGAAGTATTTAATAGCCTTTACTAAAGCTAATTCTTGTTTTTCCATAATATTTTGTTTGAGTGTTGCATCTATTAAGGATTTACTAAAAAATGTGATTGGTTGTTCATATCCTTGGTTTTTATTTTGTAGCAAGACTACTGCAATGGTGTGTTCTAAAGCAAAAGAAAAAATTATAAAATCCTTGTTAAAATCAGGACTTATTAGGACTGGAGTTTTAGTTAAGGCTTCCTTAATAGCTTCAAAGGATTTTTTGGCCTCCGCTGTCCATTTAAGTGCTGAGTCCTTTCTTAGCATGTTATTTAATTCTCGAATCAGTTCTGCAAGATTTGAAATGAATCTCCTAAAAAAGTTTATCTTGCCTAGAAATGACTGTAACTCTCTAATGTTTCTAGGATGGCTAGTGGTCAAAATGGTCTCTATTCTAGCAGGATCTATTCTAATCCCATATTTAGATATGATATGTCCCAATAGTATTCCCTCTTCCAGATCAAAGAGTGCCTTTTTGGGATTTAAAGAAATCCCAAATTTTCTCCATTTGATAAATACTCTTCTTAGGTGGTCTAGGTGTTCATTGTCAGATTTAGAGAAGATTGTGATGTCATCTTGGTATACTACTGGGAAGTCATGGATCTCCTTGGCAAATTATATATCCATAGCTCTTTGAAATGTGGCACCTGCATTCATTAATCCAAAAGGAATCTTCAAATACATGAAGGTACCCCATGGAGTAGTAAATGCAATTTTGGCTTGGTCCTCAGGTTGAACTAAGATCTGGTTATACCTAGAGAATCCATCTAACAGTGAAATCCTAGATGACCCTACTACCCTCTACAGGATATGGTCCATTTTTGGTAGAGGATAGTTATCTTTTAAAGAGACCTTGTTTAAATTTCTGAAATCTACACAAAGTCTAATTTCACCAGTCTTTTTCCTAGTTGTGACTAAGTTTAAAATCCAATTTGAGTATCTAATGGGGGATATTATTTGGGCATCAAACATTATTTTAACTTCCTTCTCAATAGAGGGCATAAGAACTGGGTTTATTCTCCTAAGCTTCTGTTTGCAATGTTTATGATCTTATTTTAGAGGTATTTTGTGTTGGATTATGCTGGTGTCATAAGATTTTAAGTCTTCATAACTCTAGGAAAATACATCCTGGAAATCTTGAAATCGATTGATGCATTTAACCTTTTCCTCTGGAGGTAAGGCTTTTGATATTTTAATGAGTTTTGGTTCATCCTCGGTCCCCATGTTAACCTCTTCCATGTCAACTCTCAAAGTTTCCATCTTGGGTTTCCTAGCTACATCATTAGAGTCAAAAAATATCTTTCAAAGGGACTAATCCCTTAGGAAAAAAATTATTTTACAGATTAAGAATCTCAGGATCATCATTCATTATTTCTTCAATCTCTACATTCTCTAAACTGTCTATTTCTACTCAAGTAAATTTAGTTGGTTTAGTTATGTCTAAAATATTTACATCTATATTATTTTATATACTATTGTCTACTATACAGTCAATATCTATCTTACAATTGTGAAATTCACCTTCATTGTTCATGAAATTGTAAATTTGAGAATCCTGGGAGAAAATCTACCAATACTTTGGTTTGTTTGGTATAACAGGCATGTGAATGACTTTTGCAGTGTACTGATGGTTGGGTTGAAATGGAAATTTACGCGTACTAGCAAAAGTGGCCAAACTGTGGGCTTGCATGTTTTGTTTTTTAGGAATGGTACCAAAGTTTGTTTCCAGGAGGTCTTTGATAAAGTCTAGAACATTATCCCTATATTGACCAAGCCTAGGGTTGTTGACAGAGTATTCACCATTAATTTGTTTAATAATCAGCTCTGAGTCTCCCATGATGGAAACTCTTTTGGCTTCCTATTTCCTAACCAATTGTAACCCTAGAATCAGGGCTTCATATTCAGCCATGTTATTGGTACACTTGAAGTTCAATCTGAAAGCATGTCCCTCAACATGATTACTCTCCATATTATGGATCCACACTCCTGCACCAACCCCTAACCTATTGGCAGATCCATCAAAGTCTAGATGCCATAGTTATTCATGAAATATGTTCTCGTTGTCAGTTGTTTTATATTTCATGTCTTTAGCTGTGATTTCCTTTTTATCATTTTTGCATTGTACAAGATAAAAGAGTCCATATTTGAATGCATGGAGTATATGCGGAAGTTTTGTGGTTTTTCCTCACTAGTCACCATGTATTTCATCAAGGTCTCTCTATATAATTTTCTTGGTTTGCCAAAAATAGATATGGTGGAATAAGACATACCCAACTGCAAGGATCCCTGTAGTTTTTCTCCCCATGAGTGAGATAGCAGCATTCCATATTTCGGTGGAATGTATGCAACTACAATGTCCATTAGAATACTCTTTGCAAGGCATTGGACAAGAGTTACACATAAGTCCTTTATCAGACCAAGGCATTTAACTTGATTGGAGTCAAAAGAAAAAAAAATCCTTATATGGCCTAGTAATGTCAAGGTTCAATCTTTCCATTGTTGCCTTTGGCATAAAATTGTGGGATGCCCTTGAGTCCAACATAGTGTTATGCACTATCTTGTCATGAATGTTTGGGCTAATGTAAAAAGGAGGAACTCCCCCTTGCTAATGAACACCATTGGCCTCAGGGCCAAATGCCAATTCAAGCTGATCATCATTCAAATTAATAGAATCCTCTCCCTCTCCTATGTTTAAAGTTTCAATTATCTGTGACCTATAAGATCCATTCTTTACTAGTTCGGTCAAAGGAATTGATATCTTTAATTTTTCTATTTCAGTTTTGATGTTGAAAGGGAGCTGAGGTTTGTTTGTTTGATTTAGATCTTCCTTAATATGTGTAGTTTGTGTGTCCTTATTCTATTTCTCAGTATTAGGAATTTTAGTCTCTGTTTCTACTATTTTCCCTGATTTTTCGTATTTTGATTGTTTTCAAAAATGGTCTCTTTTTGGGTTTTAGTGGAGGTTATATCTATAATTTTAGGGGTAGAAGTCTCCGGTGTTCTCCTAGGGAGGATTTGTAACAGTTTGTTAACTGGAACTTCTTTTATTATCTTAGTCTAGGTTTGGATGGATCTTATAATGGGAGTCTCATGATTCTTTTTACTTCTCAAGCTATATTGTTTGTTTACCTCATATATAGCTAACTCATATCCCTATTTAAAATCAAAGGATTCACCAAATTCTAACTGCAATTGTTGCGGCATATATAACTCCTATTCTTCTTGAGTAAGAAAAACAATGTCTTCTTCTTTGGTTTCTTGTAAGTTTATCTGGGTATCATCCTCACCTTCTTGGTTCTATGAATCCTCAACATAGTTCTCTTTGAAGGGGGGCCTAATCTGTTGATCTAGTGTAGCATTCTTTCCAGCATTAGGGTTCTTCCTAAAATTGGGGTTTCTTATTGGGGGTTGTTGTTGTTGATTCTCCCATTGATTTTTTCTCTCCATGTTTTCTAACCTATCCATGATTCTTTCTAAACTCTTAGCTAAAATATCTACTTTTCCATCTAATGTGGAAGCTTCCTCTTTAAATACAACTTTCTTTTCATTTCTCATTCGTGATTTCTTAGCTAATAGGTTGGCCTCTGCACTACCAACATTTCTTTGCATTTTTTCAAGTGTTTTAGGGTTTCTTTCCCTTAATTGGTATGACATGTCAAAGTCAAAACTATAAGGGAACTTGATTAATGCTTGGTCAAGTGGAGGCATAATATTGGCTGGAATGGCGTTGTAGATACTATTGAACCTAGTCCAATAGTCTTACACTAACTCATTAGGAGCTCTTCTAATGTTTTCATTTCCAAAAAGTATTTGCAATGGGTTTTTCTTTCTCTCCCATCTATCAATGAATAACCTATGAAAATTAGCTAACTCTGGAATATGGTTGGAAGGAAAGGATTTGAACCATTTCTTGACATCCCTAGTTAAAGTTTGGGAAAACAACCTCATTTGGGCATCTGCTTCATCTATCTCATGCGACTCAAAAAATTCAGACATCCTGTTTACATGTTGCTAGGTAGTGTACTGACCAGTAGCATCAAACAAGAAGATATTACTTTGATAATCTACAGGCATGGCATGGAGTTGTGCAGGTAAAACAAGAGGTTCATATCGGTTTGCCATTGCTGTGATTCTGGCTTGACTAGGGGGGTAAAGATGTGATACTTGAGGAAGGACTTGAAACTAGTGGAGGTGAACTAGATGATGATGAGGATGGTTGATTAATAATTGGTTTAGGTGATTGGATTATGGTAGATACAATTGGTGAAGTTGTGGTAAAAGAAGGGGTATTTACAATGAGTGAAGTTTGTGCATAAACTGCAGGGGCAATAGCAGTAAGGGCAGGTACTTCAACATATTGTTGAATGTAAGAATCACTTATATTACTTATCAATTTAGAGGCCCAAGCTTCTATCTTGTTAAAAGTCTCAACGACAAATTTATCTAAATCTGAATGAATAATCCTTTTTGATTCAATGAGTTGAACAAACTTAGGGTATAAGACTATTTCATGGATTGCATTCTCAGATTTATTTCTAAATAATGAGAGGTCAAATGACAAATAAAAAGGGATGTCCTCTAAAGTTGACAACTCCTTAGGGAGTGAATTGGATTGAACTAACCTACTACTACTAGCTTGGATTTCTGTTGTTTTGGGTTGTCTTAAAATTCTCTCTGGTTTATCAACTATAGTTGCAGGGTTTGGATCTAGGTTTTCCCTGGTATAGTGAATCTTCTTGGGAGTCAGAATTTTAACTTTTTTTACTGTTTTTATGAATTTTTTTCAAGTTTAAATTTCATAAAATGACCTTAAGGGGCTCAATATTAAATTTAAGGTTTTCTTAAAGTTTTATGAGACTGAGGATCGAAGTCCCCAGTATGGTTGCTAGAAATGTTATCACTCTGATATTTCTATTGAAGTGAATGAAGAAAGAAAAGTCAAAGGTAACCACAAACCAGTTTTGGAGATCAGGACCTAGCCTTCTTGATGCTCAGAGAGGGCTCTCTCTTTATAATTTAACATTGTTTTAGTTAAGATGATTTTAGGCTAGTTATTACTTGCACTTGGGTTTTGTTTTGAAATTGGGTGGTGGGATCACTTTACTTAGATGAAAAGAGGTTTGCTTCTACCATTGGGCTATGGAGTCTAATGTCAGACAAACAAGATAGGGTTCAGTTCTAAAAATAGTTTCTACAGGGAAATATATAAGTTACTGCATATATCAAAGGCTAAATGGTGGAATGGTTTCAAATCAGATCTAGGGAGAAATTAAGGGTTTCCTAGACTTGACTTTGGAAGGAATGAAAGAAATCAACCAGGATGGGAGAGAAATTAAGGGTTCTCAAATCTGGGCAGCAAAGGAAAACATGTAAATGACTAACTGTGCAAAACAGAGTGTAATTAAACAAATTCTAAGTGATATTTCCAATTAATTCATTCAAATTTAGACCACATTTAAGATTATGAAACACATAATAAGGTAACAAAATCACAAAAAGAAAGTACTTCACTAAAAATGGCTCATCTTATGAATCTTGTAGCGAAATGGTTTTATTACTTGCTCCAGTATGTTGACTTGAAAATGGTACAATCACACTTATGTTTAAGATCAAAATAACTCTACAAGTGTACAACAATCCACCATAATACTTCGAATTTTGAAGTATTTATACAAATGGAATTACAAATTATCTAAAACTACTTTCAGAACTAATCTAGGAAAAAAGGAATATCTTCTTGCAACAAGATAGAGACAGCTATTGAACTGCTACTTGCTGTCCTTGTTATTAAGGTTATGTTGGCTTTGCTCTTTGATATTTTGTCCTTTATGCTGCTTGGTTCTTTGGTCTTCACGTTGGATGTTCTGTTTCACTTTAACCTTTCACCTGATACTCTTTCACTTTTTACTGTAGATTTATAATTTACTGTCCTTTTACTAAAATAAATCATTGAGTTTTTCCCATCTTTCTTCATCTGGTAATTGGATATTGAGCATTTTTCTGTATATCTCATCTGCCTCTGTATATTTGGCAAAAGTGGGCAAATCAATAAATAGGTGTTTTACCTCATGCTGGAGGTAAAACAAGTTCTCAAAATTTTGGTACAACACTTTACTTGTTGGCATGACCTTCATGGACAAAGTGGTTACCTGTTCTTTGGCCACTTCCCTCATCTTCTTGTTGTAATATGCCTGTGTAATTAACTTGTCATATATTACTAAGAGATTAGGTAATCCATTCTCATTCAAAATTCCAAACTTATCCATGAACCTGTCAATGACTAGTTGTATGTTCTGCCACTTATATTCTAAATTCAACATCAAATTCCTCTTGGTGAGGACTCTTATGACTTTCAAAATTGTACCTATCCTATCAGGTATCTCAAGTTCTTGCAATTCATACTTATTCTTGGAGTTGAGGAAGTGGATGATTCTTGCTGCTTCCTTTGACATATCTCCAAGTTCTATTTTAACCCTTTCAATGGCTTATGTAGCCTACTTAATTAAATCAATCTACTAAAAAATGACTTGGATGGACGACCAAATATCATTGGCAAAGTCAATGATATTGGCCCATAGTTTCTCTTTAGCCTTTCCTATAGGCTCAGTCAATGCCAATTCATTTTCCAGGGTTTTTATCCTTTAATTAATCCTTTTAGCCTTTTGTTGTTCTTCTTTATGCATGATCTGGGAAAGTTTGTAATCTATCTCAAGGCTATTGACTTTCTCCTTCAGTTTGTTCATCTTGTAATCTATCTGCTGACTTTCTCCTTCAGTTTGTTCATCTCATTGTTCTGAATGGAAATTTTTTCCATTGCTTTGACCAACCTATTTTCCTCTTCACTTGTGGAGGTTGTTGCTGTTGTTGTTTATGTTGCTGATGTAGTGTATGCAGATGTTGCTAGTGTAGTGGCTATTAGAGCAGTGGGAGCTAATGTTGTTACCAAAGTAGAAGGTACAATTGTGGTCACTATTAGAATGACAGTTACAGGAGAATTATCAATGCTAGCTTGATTGAGCTGAATCAAGCTATCCAACTCCTTATCCATCTCCTTTAACTGGTCATTTAGTTGCAGCACCAAGTCCATCATGTCCTCATGATTGGTCTAGCTTTCTAGGACTTCTTTTGTCTGTGGGTGCTACAAATGAGGCAACTTGAGCTGTTTCTTGAGGGATGCTATGTCCTCATTCTTATTTTTAATTAGTTTCTTTGTGGCTTTAACATCAATTGGGTCATGACCCAGTTCAATAACCAAGTCCTCCAAGGATTTTATCCTGGTGTCTTTAGCCTTTGAAGAGGCTGTCTCCAGCTTGAATTGAGCTGTTATATTGTCTAATGAATCATGGAGCTTGTAAGAAGCCATGGCCTTCGCTGTGAGGGTGGAGTAGATCATTTCTCCAGCCTGCTTGTGAAATTCTATTTGATCAATGGGATGAACATCCCAGGCCAAGTCCTTAAAATTGGTCTTCTTGTAGTCTGCTGAGGTCTTTGGTTGCTATACGGTGGGTTGCAAAAATGAGACCTACATTTTTCGTTCTTTGATGTCAAAGGCTAACATCAGTCTAGTCTGGTTTGGCGATGTGAGCTTGAGATACTGGGCATATGTCTCTACCTTCAGTCTCTCATTCCTGATCTTTATCTCTTTAAATATGCCTTTGATGTCACTTTCCTTGTCAGCTGGCCTAACATAGGAAGATATCTCCATACTCGGTTGTTTATCTATCAACTGTGTGTTTGATGTTGAGGCTTGTTGTGTCTCTTTTGATGCAACTTCTTCTTTACCTTTCTGTCCCATTGCCTAAGTGTCAATTATTTCTTCTGATGTAATGTCATCCTCCTGTTCAAAGACATGATTCAATTCAGGCCTCTTTCTTGGCTCAACCAACTCATCAATAGTCTCCATGGTAGAGCTAGATGCCTCATACCTGCTCCTCTTAGGATTTTTCTCCTCATTTACTCGGTTCTGTATAATAGGATGAATGTTCATTGGCCCTCCTTGTCCTGGAACCTGCAGAAAATATTTGTGATCAAATTGTCTCTCCAAATCAATAAGTGTATTTTATATATCCACAACAGTGTTGTCCATGTCAATCAAAGTGTTCTCCACCCACTCATCCTAGTTAGAAAACTATTCAATGTCAAGCCTTGAGTGGTGGATGTATGCTCCCAACTTGACCTTGACTTTGAGCTTGTTTACGACCACATGAGGGTCATAGTGGCAGATGAAACTATTTTTGAATTTCATTAGTTGAAGTAACTTGTCGGCCTCTAGTCCAGCCTCTTTTTTGTTGCAAATATATGGGCCCATTTGGTTCTTCACTTTGAATTGTGTTTTCGTCCTATAAGCTAGGAAGTGGATCTCATCAGAACTGATGATTTGCCTGAAGTACTCAAGAGCAAATAATCTCATAGGGAGGTATTTGGGAAACTTGTAGGGGGCTAGCTCAAGACAATAAATCCTGATCTCAGTATGGTTTTGATACAAGTACCAATCTCCCACCTTGCTGTTCTTGGCTAATTGCAATACTTTCTTAATCTCTTGGCTGACTCTAGGCCGAGTCTTAGAAGTCAACATGTTCATGACTGGGTATACAAAAGAGTTTATGAAATCTTTGTAGGTGAATGATGTGGAAAACTAGTGGACCAAGGGTGTCCAGTAGATGACTGATCTCTCCTTTCCCTTGGTGTCCAATTTCTGGATCCTCAAAGGGAACTTATCTGTCTGGTAATACAAGAACATATGAAACAACACTAAATAGTATTTGAAAACTCTTTCAGTGGGTAGTCTAGTGAACTGTTCATGCATTCTGTCTGCAATGAACTGGGCATAATCGTACATAATAGCAACAGGCTTTCCTAGAGTGAAAATAGATAAGAAGGCCATGATGACCTCATCCACATGCTCGTCAAATGTGTATCCTGGGATGCATGAGAGCATGGTGATTATTCTCCTACCTGTCTCTGAAAAAATAGTGGCAGCATAGGGTGGAACGTGTTTAGGAGTATGACACTCCTCAATGATGAAATTCTAGAAAATTTGTTTGATTTTGGCTAGGTCTAGTGTGATGTACGATTCCAACAGGTTTCCAATGGACAAAGGAGTCAGATTAAGACTAGGCTGGCTTTACAACATCTGGTTGATGGATTCAATAGTAATGATGAATAATATCTCATGGTTTGGTGCCCCAATAGCCCTATGGCTTGGAACATAACAAGCATGACAAAAATGTACTATGTTTGGGAATGGGTGAACTTCTAGGAATGTATACTTAGGCGAACTAGATTCCCAAAGGTTGATGTCATCAACATGTTTTAGGAGCCTATCCTTAGCCCATTAGTGGATTCTTAGCATGTGGCCTGAGGTGGCTGTGTCTTTAATTTGGAAATCCCTGTTTGCCACAACCAAATGGTCAATGTCCAGGTGAGGGGTTGTGATTGGTCTGACATCCAAATAGGCTGGGGCAGCCATATTTGTGATAAAATATGGGAATTGGCTTATACAACTTTTGAAAATGGAGTGTTTGCAATTCTGGTGTAGGGATAGGGTATTAGAAATTTTTAGAATAGGGGATTTCAGTATTTGAGGCGAAATACTCTCAATTCAATGGAAATTTATTAAATTCAATTAGCTATTTATTGAATTTACTGTATATTATTGAATTTGAGAGGGTCTTTCTAGTTTTGAGTTGGAATTTATGGTTCAGTTGCAGATTGGTTTTGAATGGTCACTTTAGAGGTTTATGTGGCTTCAATCGTGCACTAGAGGGTTGAACTGAGCTTCCAGAATGTGTTCAAGCTGCAATTGGTGGTCGAAAAAAGTTGTAGAAGTTCGGGGGTGCAAGAGAGCTCAAAATGATTTTGTAGAGAAAATGCATGAAAAGAGTAAAAATGGGGGTCTGTGAGATTTTAACCAAGAATGGTTATAAAATTGGTGCGGAAAGTTTTTTATGAACATTGGACGGTTTTCGTGCTGGGTGGGGAGACAGTTTAGGGAGCCATCGCACTGGTTTTTAGTGATTGGTGGTATTTTCCCGAGAGCATGCGACTTAACGTGGTGCCACCACATAACCCAAAGGGGCTCGAGAAATACCACCCATATCACATGCTCTCGGACCGATAAAGGTCGGGAGATGATCGAGTGAGATATGGGAGAGGGCCGTAGGATCTAGGGGTGGAAGATCTAATGACTGTCGCATGGCAAAGTTGCACGGTGGGAGATAGGGGAGAGATTTAGCAGGGCCCAGGGGTTAATTACACTTTAAATGTAATTAATTAATGTGTCAATGCAGGGTTAATAAAGTAATGTGGGTTTATGGAGTATAACGGGTAAAAGTGAAATTGCGGGGTTAATAAAGTAATGCGGGAGGGGAATAATAGTTAGGATAAGAGGTTTAGTGGATTTTTTGGGTTTTTTAGGAAAATTAATAAAGGAAAAATGATTTTTGCATGGGGAAACTGGTTTCACACTAGGGAAAAAAGGGTTTTTACGGTAGGGTAATGAATTTGGATGGTAATTCTCTAGGGGATTGTGTGAAACCAAGGGAGAAGGGTAAAAATGAAGGGAAAAGGGGTTTTCATAAGAAATGAAGTGGTAAAAGGGGAAATTAGTTAAGTATGTAATGAGGGGTAAAATGGAATGGGGGAAATTAACCAAATGAACTTATGAGAGCATCCTTTTTCTTTCATAACTACTCTTGCACATTGAAACACATGATTAAACATGATAGATTGTGCATATGCCTCAAATAGCTTGTATTTCTACAACCTTTCTTCTACTGACCCTTTCAGTTACCCTAACATTTTTTCTTCACTTTATTGGGTGCACTTAAGCTAGCTAGCCCTTTTCTTTCCTTTTTATTTTATGAAACAAACTATCTACTTCTAACCTTATATCTTCCAATGGCTCAGATTAAACTGATGAGCTCCTTTTATTTCTCTACCTATCTACTAATCTGCCAAGATTAAACTGTTTAGCTAGATTTTTATTCTCTAACTATAAACATGAAATTCAAAGCATGATGTAGTCAAGATTAAACACTTTGACTATCATGGGTTGTGGCATGTATGACAAGCTGCACACAACCATTATTTAAGGTAGTAAAGTAAAGAGTAGTGGCACTTGGACTTGCACACTTCCATGATCTGTTTTTGTTTAGGGTTCAAATTTTTTAATTTTTTTGATCTTTTCTTATTTTTCTTATCCTTTAATATTTCTTTTAGGACATACCCTATTTTCATTTTTTAATTTTAATATGGAAAGCATTTGCAGAAAGCAAAGGTATGTACAATATTACAAGACTTAACCTCAGCCAATTCAAAATTATGAATCGTATCACTATAGGACTCTAATAGTGGCTACATGTCTCTAAATTATGTTAAAATGAGGTTTGACATCCTATTTATTATTGAGAAATAATGGAAAACCCTAAACATGTCAAAAACCTAACCATAGAAGATGAAGCACCAAAAGTATGTGGGCCATGTTGGGATAAATTGGTACATCAACTCCTGGGTTTGTAACATTGGCATACAATCTTTGTTTGACACGTAAAATACCTCATTAGAAATATCTATCTAAGTAATGCAAATTTCAACTACAAACCCTTGTCGAAAGCTACTCATTTTCCTGTTTTCCAAAAACATCATTTAGGGCCTCAAAACGACTCTAAAAGTTTAGGACCCAAAAAACTGCCAAAAATAGTAATTTGTGCTACAATTAAGGAACTAAAGATAAAATGGTGGGGGTCCAAGTGGAATGGGTAGGTGGCCCCCAATATCCCCCTGGATCAATCCTACCCCCTTAAGAACTAATGGTCCCCATTGGGTTGAGTGCCTCCATGAGATGGGGAAACTTTTGTTGAACTTGGTCCTTGTTGAGCCACTTACCTTGGTACATGAGTTGGCCATATTTGAAAAATAAATACAGTTGGATCCTATATTTTTTAGTGTTCTTGATATCTGTGTTAATGATTCAATCAATTGTGGCATGTTTAATGCAACCTAGGTTGAGATCTGTTGGTTTCAACTACTCAACAATGTTTGATGTGTCCAACAATGGTGGAAAGTATGGTTGAAGGTAGTCCACATTGGATACAAGGTGCAAGCTAATGAATGCGGGGATACTGAGCTCAAACGTGTTGTCTCCTACAACCTCGGTAATGGTTTAAGGGCTAAATCTGAGTGGTCAAGGATTGCAATGTGCTCTAGCAAGGAACTCTTTCTGCAAATGTAACCAAAATTTGTCGCCCACCTGAAACTTATGGGTCACCTGATGCTAATCATGTTGTTGTTTTTATTTGGCATTAGATTTCTCCAGGATGACATGAACCTACTGGAGGATGTGACGAATGTGATCAATACACCTAGTGGATTTATTAGCTTCAAACTGAACATGGGTATATTCTTCCTGTGTAGTTGCAAAGGAAGTACAACATTTAGGGGACATAATGGTTGAAATCCGAGGCCCACTTCAAATGGGTTGTGGCTAGTCGAGCTGTGGAGAGCCCTATTATAACTGTGTTGCATATCGGGAATACTCTCATCCCATATCTTCAGATTCTTTGAGTTGTACATATGTAGTATGTGAACAATCATCTTATTGATGACCTCTATCTTCCCATCAATCAGGGGGTGGAATGCAATCAACTTGGTGAGATTGGTGTCCAATAGCGAACAAAGGCTTGACCAAGTTACGCTCAAGAACATGGTATCCTGATATGATATTATGGTCTGTGAGACCCCAAAATGTACTCCACACTTGTTCAAGAAGAGTCTGTCAGTGGTCTCTGCTATGATTCTCTTCTTGCAGGAAGCCAATATGGCCATCTAAGAAAATATGTTGAGACCACAAATACATAGTCATTGTCATTCTTGGTAGAAGGAAGGCCAAACATAAGGACCATGGAGATGGATTCCTAGGGTCGGCTAGGTGTAGGCAGAGGAGTATACAAGCCTTGCTTCTTAGTAGTTGGCTTGGTGATGGCACATGAAGTGCAATCTATATTGTATTTGCCAACATACTGTTAGATATGTTTCCAATAAGAATACTTTTACAATATAACCATAGTTTTCTCCTCACCAAAGTGTCTTACAACATCACTATAGTGCGCCTCCTAAATCATCTTGGCATGCTCGCTTGAAGGAACACAAAGGTGGGTTGGGTAGCATAATAAAGCATCCTAGAGATGGGAATCTTGAACTTTCTTTCCATTCACTAGCATATGGTATGTGGTGGAAAATTATGTATCATTTTTAGGTAGTTATGACCATCTAGAGGTCTCATGGCCACAAGAGTTAAGAACAATGGTCAATGTTGTAACCTATGGATGACTAAGGAAATATGCAACATGATTGGTGTTTCCCTTATTATACTTTATATTCAAATGAAATTGTTGCAGATATCTAGATCACTTATGATGGTGATCATTCTGCAACTGCCCTTGGGTCTGTATAAACTATAGGGGTCGGTGATCTATGTGGATGACTGTCTCCTTCCCTAATATGTAATGTTTCCATTGTCGTCAAGCCTGCATGATGTAATACATCTCCTTATCATAGGTGGGGTATTTACAAATTTTGTTGGGAAGTGTCTCACTCTGATAGGCCAATAGATGCCCTTGTTGGGTGAGAAATGCATCAATGGAATAGTCAGAGGCATCTATCTCCATTTCAAATGGTTTTTATAGGTTTCTCAATGTGAGTACTTGTGCAGAGTAGAGGCGGTGCTTCAACAAAATAAATTCCTTTTGTTGTGACTCGAACTAGAAAAACATTAATTTTTCTTCGCCCTTGGTAACTTGAATAAAAGGCTAAGTGATTTGAGAGAATCCCAACACGAAACTCTGATAGAAATAGACAAGGACAAAAGATACAAAGATTTGATAGAGGTAATAAGGGCTAGCCAATCCCAAATGACATGGACCTTATATAGATCCATATGTATGTTTACTCATCAATGATGTAGCCCAAATATTGGACCTGTCTCATGCCAAAGGTGCATTTCTCTAAGTTGACACATAGTTTGTGTTGTTGTAGTGTTTGAAAGACCCGCAGAATGTGTTGCAAGTGTTATTCCCAACTCTTGTTGAAGATAAGAATTTTTTACGGATATATAACCACACACAAGTTGGTGATGTGAAGCAAGATGTCATCCATCAACCTCATAAAAGTATTAGGGGCATTTTTCAACTTGAAAGGTGTTGGGTGCGAAAAGGTGTCTTTTAAAACTCCTAATTGCCTCACATTAATTATCAACCTCGGTAATTCTTTTTGTTTTAAGAGTGTACACAATATGTGCAAGCTCTAAATCTAGAGAGTAATGATTTAAGATAATCTATTAAATTCAATACAAGAGAATAGATCAAACCATAAATCTCAAGCTTGTAACTTTTAAGGGAAATAATACATCTAAGCATCAGGACTTATCTCAAGCAAAACCATAATCCAATCTTAAGCAAGCAATTCAAATGGGAATAACATCAATCGAGAGCAATGTAGCAGTAACTGAGCTCTTTCAGTTGGATCTACATTAATCACACTTTGTTCTACTTTAAGCAATGTGAATGGAAATAACATCAACCGAGAGTTTAGTAGCATTAACCAATCCATTTCAACTGATTCTATACTAATCATACTCTTATTGTAATCAATGAGAATCAATGTCTTAACTGATAATTAATTCAATCTATAGTGAGAATAAATGAAATCAAATGACAAAGTTGTGAAGTACATGAGATCAGAATAAAGAAAAGTAAACTAACTGCAATGTAAACTCACATGAAATCAGAAGATATCAAACAGAATAAACTCACAGGAAATGTAGAGATATAAAAAAGAATAACCTTACAGGAAATGGAAAAGTATCAAACATGGAATAACATTAAGATCTGCCAAAGACCAGGCCCTAGCCACCAACGAATACTGCCGAGCTACTTCAGAATATCTGAATGACTAGCAACACAAATTATATATTAATCATTAAATTCACTCCTTATTACAATACGATATGTCCTTCAGAATAACATTTTGTATATTGAAATTACAATTGAGGTCCCAAGCAAAAATCTAAATCTCTCCATTATCCCCTCTCTTCCTATCCTATCCTATCTATCTCTAATTATCTAATAATCTAATCTCTAATTATCCCCTTCTTTAATCTCTATTTTCATTTAAATATACAGGGAGCAGAGAGAAGATTTATTTATTTATTTATTTATTTTTTTTTTCTGGGTAAAGGATAATCTACTTATATTAAAAAAACTGTAAAAATATTTACAAAGAGGATTGAACCTCTGAGAGTGTCATGGCAGCTCTCTATCAAAAAATCCTGACAAAACTATCTGTTCCACCTTCTATGAGGAACGTTATACATTTTAAGACAAGCTAGAGCAGACTTATAAGCAATTGGTAGAAGATCTTACAGGCTTAAAAAAGTTGCTAGTAGCCTGAGGGTAACAAGGAAGACCTGCCAGATTGCTTGGCATTAACAAAGAAACAAAAAAAATTTGTTGACTTGCCGCTATCTGGCTGGATTCGTCACCAACCTCCATACGCTGAACCAGAAGAACTGAACCAGAAGAACAGAAGACCAAAACAGAGCATGAACCCTGATGCAACCAAAACAGAGCATGTTACTTGGGTTTCACTGATCCTTGCCCAGTCTCCTTGTCCGGGGCGCGCTCCCAGGTGACCTCCACACCATCCTCGACATCTTCGGGCCTCATTCCCAGCAGCAGCTTGAGATACAGAATGTTTGCGAAAGAGTTATTAGGCTCCTCATCCATGGGTTGCTTCTGGGGCGAAGCCTGCCTAATGTCTTCCATCTCCTGAGGTGGCCCAGCTTTCTCCTGTGCAGGATCCAAAATGTTCTCATCCTTCATGCTACCTATCTCCTGGAGCACCTCTGCCTGCTCCTCTGAATGAGCGAAAGTGCTCTCTTCCTCCAACTTACTCTATGACGAAGGGGCATAAGAACTTTCTTCCACCCACCTACTCTATGAGGAATTATCCGAGGGAGAAGGTGATTTCTCCTCAGAAGCAGCCTCCGGACTTACAGTCTCCTCATCTTCTTTGGAGAAGATGACCGTCACAAGAGCTGAAATTAGCGGTTTGTTTGACCGGCGTCGAAATTGAAATCTTGCTAATTGCACTGAATTACTAACGCAATGGCCAGACTCTTCTGATCTTGTCGAAGGGGGCAAAGCAAAGGCGAGAGGCGAAATGAAACGAGGGCTTGGACTGCCTCTCCCTCCAGAACCTCCCCGTTGTCCTGAATTACGCCCACGCCGAGGAGTTGCCCTTAAACGAGGAGCCATGTACTTAGTCTGGTATGAGGCAAGCAGGCTTAAATGCAAGGGTTGCTTCGAACAGGCCTGAAGGGTGGTGAGCACCCAGATTGAAAACCAAACAGCCACAATTCTATAGAAACTAAACTCGTCAGCTAGGGAAACGGCAATGCTTCAATGCTGTTCCACAACTGAACGAATCCCGCTGTCAGTCCCAGCCACTACATCCCGAGGGGGAGTTAAGAAAAGAGCATAAACAGGGTTGAAACATACTATGTGGAAGGACCAGCGAAAGCTCTTACCACCTTCCTTGTACCCCAATGAACCAGCACCATTCATTTCCTTTGAGAGAAAGCTCTCTTCCTGCAGCCAAAACAGGACTGGGAAGAATGTCCTTGTTACCAAATTCTCCATCCTGATATCGCCTCTGTGCTTGCCTTGGGACATCAGCTGCAATGAATGGCATTGAATGCCTTTCCTCTCTGCCTTATTAATATCCATCATATCCTTCCTGTTCGACTGCCCGCTGTCCTCTCCGCGTGGCATGCTCATAACTATCCTTTAATTTCAAATACGAACACCCGCATCGGGGTGTGCCTCTTCACTTGCCTGCATATCACTAGATAGAATAGCATGAAATGTGGACATTTCTGTCTTCGAAGCTATACCCTGTAATGGTACTTCAAAGAATTCCTTTTCCCTGTCCACTCCTAGGTTGGCAAGAAAATCTGCCAGTTTGTTCCCTTCTCTTCTGATGTGTTTGAAGGAGATGGCTTTATTGTTTCTAAGCCATTGTTGAAGTAGCTCAAGCCTAGTGACCATTCTCCAGCTGCTACTCACCTTCTGTACCTTTGAGCCTTGTTGGATCTTTGAGACCATGTTGATAATAATTTGTGAATCCCCTTCCACTATAAGAGGAGTGTACCTCTGTGCTTGCGCTATATTGAGCCTTCTCCATAGTCCTTCCACTTATTTGTGTTCCATCCAATTGAACCAAAGAAGACGGTGAGAGGGTTACCCTGATTATTTCTTATTACTCCACCATATCCCGTGCTTCCAGGATTTCCTTTCGACGCCCCATCAAAGTTGAGCAGAAATGTATTTATGGGTGGAGGAGTCCAGCTGGTTGGGGAATCTTGATGTCTGGCTGAGTTACCTTGAGAAGAATTAGGACTTTGTAGTTGGATCTGCCAGTTATTCCATATAGCTTTTTCCTGTGAAGTGGAGGGAAAGTCCTCTTGGGACCAGCTTTTAATGGACAGGGTTTCTTGGATGTTTTTGTGCATGATTTTCCAGACCTGCTCCATTTGCATTGCTTGATCTTTGAATATCCGCCTATTCCGCTCTTTCCATATATTCCACATCAGTAGTCCTGGTACTATTTGCCAAATAATATTTAGAATGTTGCTTTGATAAGGCTTTTGGGGCCAATTGTGCAGAGTGTTGTTGATGTCCCCCAACACTCAACCTTCCTTCCTTCATCGAAATGTGACTTTTTCCCATAGTTTCCTTCCTAATGGACAGATTTGCATGAGATGTAAAGCTGATTCCTCTTCCAGTTTAGAGTTGAGACAAATTGATGGACCTGCAAATTTTCTTTTTCTGAGGTTGTCCCAGGTGAGAATCCTATTGTGTGACAGGAGCCGGATAAATGTAGAGACCTTCGGCCATATGGGTGGATTCCATATTTTTTCCCATAATTTATCTTTGATGAGTCGGTCTTTTAGAATAATGTTGTAAGCCTCCTTAGTTGTAAATGTGCCTTTCTCTTCGTACCCCCACCTTAGCTTGTCTTTACCTGCCCCCTTTAGAATTTTCCTTTTTTGCAGTTTTGCGGATAGAGAGAGATGGATTGCCTCTGGGCTGTCTGGTAGGATGTTGCACGCCTCTTTCCATTCTCTGTGTTCCGAATCATTGTGGGATCTCCAGAAGTAACTTACCTTATCCAACTGATTTATGTCCTGATCTAGTGTTCCTTGGATGAGGTTTTTTATGCTTGGGAATTGCTGCCATGAGTCTGCCCAGAATCTTGCTGTGCAGCCATCCTTCACCTCCCAAAAACTGTGTTTTTGAATTAAATCTCTATGTTCAATAGCTGAGTTCCACATGACCGATCCTTTACTTACTTACGACATTCTAATGCGCTCCTCCAAGGGCAAGTTGTTGGCGTACTTTGCTGTCCATAATCTAGCCCAGGGTATGTTTGGGTATGACAGCCATTTCCACCATATTTTTTCTCCCATGATCGTGTTGCTGTGTTCCGGATCTCTAAGACCAATGCCTCCTGCATTTTTTGGAAGACAAGCCTTCTCCCATTTGACCAAAGCCCATTTTCGATTTGGTCCCGAGCTTCCCCATAGGAAGTTGCGCTGCAGTTGTTTGATATCTTTGAGCACCCATTTCGGCGCTGCCATTATGGAGAACAAGTAGAGCGGCATAGACTGAAGAACAACTTTGATTAGCACAGGCCTACTGGCCATATTAAGGGCACGATGAGTCCATAGGAATAATTTAGCCTCCAACTTTTCTAACAGGTTGGTCCAAGAGGAGTGCTTAAGGGCAGAGGCTATTAAGGGCACTCCTAAGTACTTGGAAGGCAGGGATGCTACAGAGAAGCCTAGAATGCGCGCAATTTCTCTTTGAGTTGTCGGCGGAGTGTTGAAGAAGAAGATATGGGATTTCACTTTATTGATGAGGGCTCCAGACGCTTTAGAGAAATTTTCAAGTAAAGCATTTAGGGTGCGAGCTTCTTGAACAGAAGGGTGCCCAAATAACATGTTATCATCAACAAATTGTTGGTGAGAGATGGTAGGGGCTTGGTGAAGAGCAATGCCTTTGAGGTTTCGGGAGAGGATGGCCGAATTTATGCTACGTCCTAATCCCTCAGCCATAATAACGAACAGGAAGGGAGATAGAGGATCCCCTTGTCTGATTCCTCTGGAAGGGCGAAAGGTGGAAGATGGTATCCCATTGATGAGAATAGAAAAAGACGTGGAAGAAATGAGACTACTAATCCATCGAATCCAGGAAGAGGCAAAACCAAAAGCTTTCAAATTTTTTTTCATATAGTCTCAGCTAATGCTATCGAAGGCTTTAGATAAATCAATTTTAAGTAACATACCTGGTTTTTTTGTCTGCTTGAGGGAATGAATAATCTCATGGGTGAGTATTATCCCATCTATTATTTGTCATCCCTCGACATATCCGGATTGTTCTGGTGAGATGATGAAGGGGAGCATGGGTTTCAACCAAAGAGAGACTACCTTGGAGGCGATCTTGTAGATGATATTGCACAAGGCTATAGGTCTGTACTTATCAGGACAATTTGATTCCTCTGTCTTGGGTATTAATGCAATAATTGTTGCATTCATTCCCGGATACATCCATCTTAGAGTACGCGACTCTTCTACTACTTGCCATACTTCCCATTTGATCAGCTCCCAAAAATGTTGGAAAAAATTTGAAGTAAAACCATCTGGACCAGGTGCTTTTCCAGCTTTTAATAAATTCACTGCTGTCTCCACCTCCTGAAGACTGATAGGTTTGAGAAGGAGAGTGTTATGGTGTTCCGTTATTAAACGAGGAATATGGCTTATGATTCTATCGATCACCTCTGCTCTATTGATGTTAGGCTCTTGGTTCATTTTCCTGAAGTAATTGAGAAATTCCTGTTCTATACCTTCATGGGTTTCAATTTTGGCACCCTGATCATTATTGACGTGTGAGATTTGATTACTCATTCTCCTTTGGACTATAGTTTTATGAAAAAACTTGGTGTTCTTCTCCCCTTCCTTCAGCCATCTGATTCTAGATTTTTGCCGCCAAAGAACTTCCTCCTGTAGATCTCGTTCTAGTAGTTTTTTTTCCATTTCTTGCTCTTTCTGTACTAGTTCTTCCGACCATCCTTCAGAAATTATTCTTTGCTGAATATTTTTCATTTCTTGAGTGAGGAGTTCCTTCTCCCTGAAAATGTTGCCAAATGTGGTTTTGTTCCATCGTTTTATCTCCTCCTTGAGAAGCTTCAACTTTTTTTGGAATCTAGCCATTTTTGTATCCTCGATCGGATTACAATTTTGCCATGTTGTTCGGATGAAATCATTGAAATCTGGATGAGAGAGCCAGAAGGCTTCAAACCGAAAGGGTCTTTTTATATTATTACCGGGCCTGTTCTAATGTAGCGCAATGGGCCAGTGATCCGATCCGGAGAATGGAAGAATGGCGGCTGTAAATTCTCCTCCGATGTGTACTACATTATCAGAAATCAGAAACTGATCCAAGCGTGACGCGATTTTCATTTGAGCTACTCTTTTGTTATTCCAGGTGTAAAGTCCATTGGATGTAGGTAGATCAATCAGCCAGTTGTTCTGGATGAAATCTTTTAGGAGTGAGCCATCCCTATTTATTCTGCTGCGCCCTCCTTGCTTTTCCTCCATTGACGCAATCATATTGAAATCTCCTCTAGAGAACCAGAGCGGGTATGTCTTATCTGCGTTGAGCTGCGATATTGCATCTAGTATTTCCGCTTTCAACTGAGATTCTTGCGGAAAATATACATTTGTGATATGGCCATAAATTTTCGTACCCAAAAGATGAAATATGGCTTGAATGAAATGTTTATTTGCATGGATATTAACTAGTTGGATTTTTCTCACATCCCAAAGAATAGCAAGTCCCCCTGAGGCTCCCTAAGCATCTACAACTGTGACTAGCCTCCCTGGCCAGGACTTAGCTACAATTTTTTCCAAAAGTATCGAATTACATTTGGTCTCCTACAAAAAAAGGATTGCTAGTTTTTCCTCCATTATCATATTTTTTAGAAGTCTCCCTTTCCTTGGGCAATTGATCCCTCTGATGTTCCAAGATATCAACTTCATTGGGAAGGTTTGGGGTCAGTATTGTAGTACTTGGTTAGTTTGGCATATCTGCCTAACTCAACCAAGACCTCTCCAATCTTTATAGTTCTTTCTAAAGCCGTTTTCCGTCCTCTCTTTTTACTATCTTTGGTGATGAATTTACCATCCCATTGACTGCCTGTTTGAACCCCTAGTGAGTATTTTTTTTGAGCTTTATTCAAAACTTCTACTAGGTTATCTACTTGTCTATCAGGTATTTTGTCAAAGTTACCTATTTTGCAAGCTTGTTCTAGACCCAGAATGTCAAGTTCACCAATATCTATTGGTTCAGTGTCTTCGTCCGTGAAATTTGGTTCTTGAAAGATTCCCTCTTCCTCCTTCCCTTTGCCTATGCTATGAGTTGTCTTGTCTATATCCATTTCTGGAGTACTCCATGTCTCTGAGGCTGGCTTGATCTTTTCACCTTCCAGGCTCGTCTTCTTTTCCCCTGTTTTTGAAGAGGGGCGTGTTGTTTTTTCTGAATCAGACCCTTCTTGTAACTCTGCATTTGCTAGGACCTCGAAACTGTTGCTTGTGGAGGGCTTGGACCGATCCTCTGGCATTGTCTTAGGAGGTGCTGTGGATTTTTTGCTTCCTCTTCTTCTATTTGTTACTTTGGTGAACCCATCCAAAGACTGTTGTTCTTGGCTGTTTTGAGCTGTGGGCTTGTTGTTTAAGGGGCAATCTCTGAAGAGATGGCCCAGGGCATGACATTTCCTACATCTGAAAGGAACATGCTCATAGTCAATAACCTGAATCCAATCTTGGTCTTCATGAAAGAGACGTACCGTATTTGGCAGAGGTTGCTTTAGATCCATATATACACAGATCCTGGCATAGGAGGCATAAGAGGTATATCTTATGGTCTTTGTTTCTTCTGCTACTTTGACAAAATCTCCTAAGACCGATCCGATGGCTTTTAGTGATTCCTCCTCCCAGTATTCCCATGGTAGCGAATACAGTCGGATCTAGACTGGTGCATAACTTAGATCTTCCTTGTCCGAGTTGAAATGGGCAACCCATTCTCAGAGAAATAGCCCTGCAGAGTTGAAAAAATAGGGACCCCATCGAAAACTCTATTTCTGTCTTCCAAGCAGTTAAAGATCGCAGTAAAAAACCCTTTCGGCCCTAGAAGCAGGGTTATTTGTCCTTTTGGGCGCCATTTGATGTTGATCCAATTTCTCAAGGCCTTTTCTGTTGGCCAAAAGCCAATAAATTTTCCTATGAGAGCATGATCTCTCATATACTGTATTCTTGCATTAATGCGATGGCTAGGTAGCTCCACTTCTGGCCTGTGAGCAGCAACAGGCTTGCATGTAGATGAGCTAACCTTTGGGTTGTCTTGCTGAGCTTGATCCGCCTTCATGTTCTGCGTTTCCTCTATGGTGCTATCAATGTTTTCCTGTTCCTCGATTGGATTTACCTCAGGTCCTTGCTGGTTATCGCCGGGTGGAGGTGACACCCCTCCCGCCCCCTAAGGGGGATCCATTATTGCCTTTTCCCTAGGCCCCGTGCCTGACCCTTCTACACTTCCCCTGTCAGATTTGGAATTCACTGGGCAGGGAACCTGCCGCTGCAGGTCTCTGCAGAAACCCTAGCGCTTGATCTCTGTCCGTAACCATCCTCGCGCTCTCCGTCGGGAGCAGAAAGAAGTTACAACAGAGATGATTACAAATTATTCCCATAACAAAATTGGATTGTTCACAACAAATTGATCAGTAAGATGATATCTAAAATATATTTCCATCAACAATCAATAGGAACAGGTCGATTTTGGTATTCCCGCTGAGATAATTTGGAAAACGACCGTAACAATGAATTATGAGAAAATCGTCTTCAGAGAACCTTCTGTTTCTCTTAATACAGACCAAATTTCAGAAAACTATTAATGCGAAACTAATTTGGTCCATTCTGGAAAAAACCCATGTTTTGGATTTTCCAGATTCTTCTCCATTTGCCCAAAACTTCCAATGCAAAACTGTCACTTCTTATTCCAACGAATTTGTAAGTTGGAATCTTTAATGATGAGCTGGAGACTAAATCTGCAATCTGGAAAATATCTTGGAGGCTAAAATAGTGAGTGATGTTACAACAAATTTATTAATAAACCATCATTGATAAAATCACGCATAATAATCATCAATTCATTAAAAGTAAAGGAGAATAAATAATTTTTATCCATAAGAGCATAAATAATTATAAAATGGAATTATATGATAAATCATGATAAATGACGTGATAAAGAAGGGTAGAAATGGATGAAATAGGTGTTAAAAAGTGATAATAATAATGAGATATTAGTGGCCCAACAAAAGGCATGAACAACCATTCAAATAGGCCTTCCTTGGATTTGAAGGTGGTCTTCCATACGCCTATGGGCTCTATTAGAACCTCGTGATAACCTTAATTCAGATCGATTTTGTGAAATACTTGGCCCCCTTGATCTTGTTAAGAATGTCATAAATCCATGAGATTGGATACCTATTCCTCACAATGATTGTTTTTAGTGCTCGATAATTAATTCAAAGCCTCTAGGTCGCATCCTTTTGTACAAGTACAATCAGGCTCCCACATGGCGAGGAACTTGGTAGGCTATGCCATTTTTGCTACAGCTCTTGGATTTACCACTAGATCTCTTCATTTTCTAGAATGGAGTAACGTTATATGGGCCCATTGGGAAGAGGTACTCCGGGGCTTAGATTGATTGAATGCTAAACCTGTTAGTGTAAGGGCACTCCTGTGGTGAGGAGAAGATATCCATGTATTCTTCTACGACCTTATCCACCTTCTTTTTCTACGTGGAGGAACCTCTCTTAGGGTCCATGAATGTGGCCAATATCTTCCTCTTACTTTGAGAGTGAATAAAAAAGAAACAAATTTCCAATTCTGGGAGATTATCTTACTATGTTGCTTGGTAGAGATCAAAGAGATAGTGGTAGGGGAAACTACCTCTAATATCTTGTATAACTTATTTCCCAAAGTAATAATAAAAGTGTGAGGCCTAGACCCATACACAACATTATGCTTCCACAAGTTTGGTTGGCCTAATAATACATCACAAAATTGAAGAGGAAAAACATCACATGGTACCTCATTCATGAAGGGCTTGATGTTGTAGGGATGAAAAAATTGTTGGCTGATACAAAGATCTCATCCTTGGTGAAGCCATCGAATGGTGTATGGCTATGGTGTGGTGTGGTTGGTAGGCCCAAATGATTCATGATATCGATTGAAATGAGGTTCTTTTGGCTCCCGATGTTAATAATGAACTCCAACAGAGACCCCTTCACCCACATACGTGAGTAGAAGAGACACTCCCCTTCCTTTAGATCTTCGGCCTCAATCCTATGAACCTTGGTGGTGGAAATGGTGGCACTGGGCTCCATATCAATTATATGCTTCCCCTTGTCATTCTCCTTACTGGGTTCTAAATCAAAGTCAGAAAATTCATATGACTCGAAACCCTTCAACTCAGCCACTAGTGATTTCTTGGCTCGAAACTCACCTGTGTTGTGAGTGAGGCTCTTATGGAACTCACACCACTTTCATGTGTCCTTCTTTTTCTTTGTGATGTTTTTGTTTAATTTCATCTTCGAAGGGTTTTCCTTGGTCACCATGCCTTGGATTTTTCCTTTGTTCTGCAGTTTAGGGATGCCTTTCCCTTGCTTCATATTCACAGATCCAAAGTATCACTTCTTTTGTTTTAAGATTTGCTCTATCTTGACATTGTATCAATAAGCGAAACAAAGCGAGGAGATGTCCAGGAACTCCATCTCATCCGGGATGTATTTGTGTAGACAGTGGTGGTACTCAAGTACTAGATCCCACTCAGAATCCTTGATACCCAACTTCGTGTGAAGGGTATGAAAAATATTTGTGAACTCCAACACATCTTGGTCCCTTCCCTACCACAGTGTGGTCTACTTTATGTACTTATCTTCATAGCTCCTGACAAGGTAATTTTATTCCTTGATGGTATATTGGAAAGAATTCCAAGTGAGTACATATAAAAAAAATGAGGGTTCAATATTGTGCACTACTCGCAGTGTAGGTTTTAACCCCGTACAGAAATTACCTGCATACGAATTCTAAATCACATGAAAATAAAAATGCGAGAGCATAACACATAAAACACATATACATATAGATTTCCCACTGGATCCCAAAACCGGGACTACCAGCTTGATTTTTCATTATGTTCCTTTCAATGTTACAATACATATTTATACAAGCCGAAGCATCCAATACCATGGACCGAAAACCATTGCGTCCAAAACCATGGACTGAAAACCATCGCGTCCCAAAAACATGTGCGAAAATCATGCACAAAACCATAGGTGGGTCCACCCAACCTAACATAGGGTCCAAAACCAAAATTTTCCAGGGCGCTACCCCAGACCCCATAATAAAGTGGGGTTACGGGTACCCCTCAAACCCCCTGTTAACTATGTGGAAAGAATATAACACAACCCAACAGGTATAAGGCCTTTTTACAAGCTCTTAGATCAACTCCTGCTATTCTACATAGAAACAATGAGTTCAGACACCATTTTATCCCCTGGCTCTTGAAGCTCTTGGTTTTCTGGCTCTTGGCTCTCACTCTCACTCTTGGCTCTGGATCTTCGTTCTTCAGCTCTGGCTTCTTTGGCTCTCTGTCAGTTTACAGCCCTCTAGCTTTCCACTTGAACTCCAAGTGACTCCCTTGGCAGCGTGCACTTCAACTTTTACTTTCTGCACTGCTTGTTTTGCTGCTACCTTTTTGTGCTACTCTTTTACACCTTAGCTTCCTACTTTGGCTTCACTTTCTTCTTATGCTTGGTTTTAGAAACAACTCCAACAACCCCCTTATGTCTCTGACATTGATGGCTTTTAAGCCAACTGGTGCTATCCATTCGTTTTCCTCTTCTTGGGCTTTCCAGCTCCAGGCCTCTATCCACTCGAATCCCCTTTTGAGCATTAGCAATCATGGCATAACGTCTCCAGGGAAGGTGGCCACCTGTTCTGCAACGGAAGAGTCCATCGAGCCTATGAAATCCCCGAAATAGACATTCTCTTTTTACACAGAGAAATACATTGAAACATAGGAAACATCCACAAAAACATAGTTCATCGGACTTCAAATATTCATAAATCCACTTTATACTTCTATCGGGTCTGCCTTTTAATCGCTATCGCAAGTCGCAACTGCCATGTTCCGTGGTTTCCCTTTGTATTTTAAAAATACATTAAAACACTTAAAGTATCACAAAACGGCTTTTATGGCGGACTTTAAACATTTATGAAGTGGCATTCATAACCCCGTTGGGTCGGGATATATTTCGCAAGTCACGTAGGTATTAGTCCCCACTCCGTGGTGTTGCTCCAATGCGATTTTGCGATATCGCAATCGTGTCTCGCATGAGCCTCGAGGTTATCCATATGGCCA
>APFE031689580.1:0-15243 GCA_000404065.3 Pinus taeda
ATAAAATAATCACAAACAACACCCCCAAACGACAAAAAGCTTTAAGAGGTTGCTTAAGTACATATAGTACACCTTCACTTCATATGCTTACGAGCCCCGGGTTGACAATTAATGATATCAATTTAGGAATACTAAATTGACCAAACAGTATGCTCGCCTCAGACAGGTGTTTCTTTCTGATCTCTTTTTGATGGCTTGGTAGGCTGAAATCTGGTGAAGTGCTTCTCCATTTTCGACAGGTTTCCTTTCCATATACTTAATACATTTCAACCATCATGTACCCCTTCTGACCTCATATATTAGGGGGCATCTGTTATAGCTCCAAATATCACCCTTGGTATTTGTGATGCTTTGTTTATGGCCTAGGGTAACCCCTCCTTCCAGTCTTGGTCCAAATATTTTAAAAACAATGTTTTACTTCCTGTACACTACTTTTCCCTATGATAAAAGCATGTACACATGGGTTTTTTCAATACCCAACCCACGTATATGTGTTAAAACACTTAAAAAAATTAAATTTCTTTAACTATGGGTGGATTTCACGGGTTTTACCTGTTGATTACCTCCTAGTTCTCGTGGCCCAACTATTTTCCAACTAAAAAACTAATTGGGAGAAGTATAAATATACTTCTATGGGAAGGCCTTAAGGAGGAGAGAAGAGTTAGAATTACTATACTAATATTATACCCTAACCATGTCTGAAGTATCCTTGTGCTTCAAGCACTTTCGCATGTTCAAGAAACCATTGTTTCCTTGAGTGTTGATATTCTCCCACTTGCTTGAAATATCATGGTATTGGTTATGGAAGGAGGTTGTTGAAGACTAGGACTGGATGGACCTAGAGGACAGTTCTGCTTGGAGTTGGCAGAAGAAGACTTAGGTGAACTCTTTCCATGTTTATTATAGTTTTCTACAGTAAAAAGAAACACTGTATTTTTCCTGAGATTGACCTTGTTTATGAATTAGATGTTGTTGTAACTCATGTATGAATGATTATTTTGATGTATAACTAACCGTTTACTTATATTATATAAAGTTGATTTCATTAAAATGCTTTATCTATATGTTGCTATGTATGTTCGGATTGGCTAATTTGAAGATTCAAAGATCATTAGGAGTTGCAGAGGGTTTGAACCCTGTGGGAACTACCCAAATGGACATCCAAGTATGTTCATCCTTACATAGTTTGTTTATTGAAGCATGTTGCCTGAGTTGTATGCATGTTTCTTGCTATAGATTACTCTTGCTTTGTTGGGGTTCTAACCCAAAGCCCTAGGGTACTTATTCTCGTAACAGTTTCTACCACCAACATTGTATTGTTGCTGCTACTGTACTTCTTCCCATGACACTCCCACTTCCATTACTGCATCTGTATTACAACTCCCTCTGCATCTGTTACCAATGCTGCTACTATTAGCTCTGCACTGTGTCATTGTCCAATTGTTGCTGCTCAACAACGGAAAAGCATCCAATATGTCTGAACTCACTGTGTTCAACATAATATCATGTGAATTTTGGAATCTGTTTACTTCTAGTCTTTGACCCATTGAATCTTTTGTGCTATTGCTAACTTCTGGACTGTGCCATCTACACTGTTTCCAATCTTGATCTGTGCTGATTAATCTCTGGTCTCAGGCTATTGCGTTTGTCTCTCCAACCAACCCAATACATCATAAAATAGTAAGTCCATCTTGCTACTGTTGAATCTTGGGCTCCCGTAGCAAGGAATTTGATCCAAAAGGTGGACTCCTCAAGGATCCTGCCCACATGTAGTCCTCCCGACTATAGTTCAATATCGCCCCATTTCCCTCTTGGAGATGCATGGGCACTCGTGGCAAACTCATGTTCTTCAAGTTATGCTTGAGCAGCCTTAGGATCATGTTTCTCATCCTTATCCTTTTTCTTCAAAGGACAATGGGACGCAAAGTGGCCCATCTCGCCACATCTGAAACATTTCACCTTTGAAATGTCCTTCTTCTACTTCTGCTTTTGCTATCCCTTTGATGTTAGAGCTACATTCTCCTCCTCCTCCTTGGTCTTTGTGCCACTCCCACTGCTGCCATTGAGGTTGAACTTAACCAGATCCCTCCTTAGTTCTTCATGTTGAAGAGCTGCTCACATCTCCTCCCATGAAGGTAGTCTTTCCTTGCCGAATATACTTTAGACGAAGACTTTCCATTCATTTGAGACTCCATTTAGGGCCATCCTTACCATCGTGATAGACTAAGGAGTAGACCCCACTGTACCAACATGGTCTCTGGTGTCCTAAAGATGTTGAAGATAAGAGTTAAGCCCTTCCTTCTGCATCAATGTCCGTTGCAACTTTTGTTCTAAGTACATCTTCCGCTGTTGGGAAGAACCTTCATACAGTGAAAACAAAGCTTCCCACATTTCTCAGGCTGTATCTTTTCCCTGTAAGTGTGAGACCACATGTTCTCGAACTCCATCAAGTATGAAACTCTTCACATTTCCTTGCTCAACCTTGTACTTCTTCTTCTGATCATTTTCTGCGGGAACAGCCACAACACTCTAGACGTAACCTTTGAGATCGTACTCCTCTAGAATAGCTGAGATTCTAGTCTTCCATATGACATAGTTGGAAGCTCCTTCCAACCTGCCTTGATCTCTGAGCCCATTTTATTCCATCTCACCCAAACTGTCGAATTGACTCCTCTAGTCACTGCACAAACTAGCCTGCTGCTTGGTAAATGAAAAATTTGAACTTTTGGTGAGAAAAGTCCTTTGAGGAGAAAATTCCCCTTCTATGTGTCTTTTCTCTTTTCTGACATATTTTTGCCCTGACAGAAACTGCACCCTTCAAGCACTACACTGAGGCTTTGCATCACTCCCTCTTCCTCTGTAAGCTTACCAACTAGAAATTGTACCTCTTTGTCAACTCTCTCAGAGAGAGATTTCCTTGGAATCTTTGCTTCCTGACAAGGATTACGCAATCCCTTCAAGGGGATTCAAATTGCTGCCAAATGTAGCTATTGGACTCTTTGCACAATGCTGGATTTGATCTTCCTCTTTCAAAACCTGACTCTATTACCTCGTGAAAATTCCTACACTCAAGGAACCCCTACTGCGATAAAACTGAATTTACTTCTCCTACTTGATTTTAATATACATTATCAAGTTATTTTCTGAAAAATACTGAAGTAAATTACCTCTACAACCTACATCAATTTAATTTGATTACATGAAACAAGAAACTGAGTGAAGAACAAGATACATAGGACATCGTTATTTTTGGACAAAATAGTCCCTGGAAAAACCCAATGCGGGAAAACCCATGCAACAAGTCTGAGGATTTTATATTATTAAATAGTAGTTCTGAATACAATGCTGGATTCCCTCCCAACAATCCAGTTACAGAGAAAAATATAATAGTGGAAAACTAAGTGAGATTACCTTACTCCACCCAACAGTTTCTGGTTGATCCGACAGCGGAACTAGCTAACCCCGCTATCTCTGCGCTGGCCCTGCATAAGCCCCGTTTCGCCTTACAGGATTTGCGTAAGCTTTGTGCTATCTCTTTTGCCTCCTGGAGATTCTGCGTCAACCTCTCCTAGTTGTTCCAGTAGCTCCTTGGCAGTTCCAGTTTTCTACGTAAGGGTAACCTCACTTCTGCGCTGGCCCTTTTGGCTCTACGTCAAGACTACGTGGGCCCAGACTGGCCCAATGTCAGTCTCTCTAGATGTTGCGCTACCTCCAATAATGTCTCTCTGCCTCTCTACCCAGTATTCTCGAACTATATTTGCCACTCTGCTACAGAGTGATCACTTAGTTCAAATTTCTCATCTTCCTAGCCCCAAAAATCGAACTCCAAATCAATTTGTTTTCTCCGTGAGTGTTTCTAAATGAACCCCAAGCCTCCTTCTTATATTTTTCTCATTGAGATTTCAACAACCGAGATTAAGTCTCTAATAAATGGCTAAGATTAAAACTTGACTTGATCCATTCTATATAACATTCTCACCCATATTTTGATTAGTACCCATTAATATTTTAATTTTCCTAAGTTTAGACTTAGGAGTCCCATTAAAAATATTAATTGTTTTAATAAAATATAATCCATATGGAATTTCACCAAACTATTTCTGGGTTCTTTAGAATTCATGTTCCTTAGCCTCTCCACAAGATTTCGTGGCTAGATCACATCCGATGCTACCAAAAAATAACAGCTCCCTTGGGTTAAGTGAGAAAACATTGCTCTCCCCAAAAAGCTGGGGGTTTGGAGGCTTAAGAACATTTTCACTTTTTCACAAGCTCTGGAAGCAAAATTTGGCTAGAGGCTGCTATTTTCCAATAGTCTGAGGTATAAAATAGTTACTTAGAATTATATTGCTTGAGAGGCGTTGGAGGATTAGATTATAAGGGAGGAGAAGCCTCATGCTAATGCCTCGCTCACCTAGAGAGCTCTGTTTAATTCGTTTGATGTAATAGGAAACTTTTTGGCCTAACAGATTGGGAGGGGTAGCAAGGTCAGAGTGGGGTTGGACCCTTGTCAGGGTAGCGGTCAGAGCCATATAATTCTACCAAATATGATTAAGGCCTTAAGATATAGGGGTCTAGTTAGTCTCGATCAGGTGGAAGATCCTAAGTCATTGTCGATTTGGAGGCAAAGATAGAGATCTAATGAGGATTTGCGGCTAGATCTGGAATTTGGGATAGGGAAGAGTGTGTATCTAAATCCATTGGCATTAGAACATATCTGTCTCACATACAAGGAAGATAAGTTGGTGTGGAGGGCCTCTCCCTGGGGGTATATTCTCTTAAGGATGGTTATGCATTGATTTATGTTGATTTGGCCCCCAGGGAGGAGATATGGTGGTGGAGATAGATCTAACAAGAAAAATATTTTCCTAAGGCTAAGTTATTTATGTGGTGTTTACTTGAAAATAAGGTTCCTATGTGGAATGTCCTCCAAAGAATATTTATGTTAGGGCATGGATGGTGTGCCCTCTATAAGAATGACGAGGAGTCCTTGAACCATGTTTTCCTCAACTACCAATTCAACAAACAATTTTGGTCAAGTTGTGCTAGTTCGTTGGGTATGAGACTTCATTGGGATGGCTTATTGGTTGAAGAAGCATGGAGGTGGTGGTTCACAATACATGAGCATAGTTAGGCCAAATCCTTGCTGCTCATTCTCATTTGGGGTATCTAGTTGGCTAGGACTAAGGCCATTTTTCTGGACAAGGCCTCGAATCTAGACCGGATTGTAGTAAAGGTTGTGGCGATTCTGTGTCACTTCTCCCAAATGAAGCATGGGGCACCCCCCTAGGTTGATTGCTGATATTGATCTAGATCGTAGTAAGCAATGGGGCCTATTTGATGGTGCCACTCAAATTGGAGGTGCTCGCTATGGGTGCAATTTTTTTTCTTCACCTTTCGAATTCTCATCATTTTGAAGTCACATTAGGGGTGGAAGGGGGATAAAACAATTGGGCCAAGTTGGTTGCTTGCAAAAGTATTTTTTTTGTTCACTCTGGATAAAGGTGTGTTACAACTGCAAATATATGGGGACTGATTGTTGGTTGTGAATTGGCTCAGGTAGATTCAAGAATGCAAAAGATTGATTTAATCCATTCAGTCTTAGATTTATTGAGGCTCAAATTGATGTTTTATTTCTTGGTTATTGCCCACGTCTTCAAGGAGAAAAACTATTTGGCTAACCGATTCTCCAAATCTGGTTTGGAATTGGCCCCTGGATTTTGGCAGTGACAGAGTAGCAGAATGGGTGAGGAGCATATCGCAGATGTGGCCTTTTGGGGGCATTCCTCAATAATATTACTTTTTTTCTCTTATGGCTTCATGCTTATTTGTCAGCTTTGTATTAGACGCTCTTTGGCTTTGGCTTATCAGCTTCGAATTTCTTGCCTCTCTCTCGACTCTGTCTTTCCAGATTTTTGGTTTTTATGTATGTTTATAGGGAAACCTCTTTGCTTATGCTTTATGATCGATATTGTATCTTATTTGATAGGTTCCACGCCAGGGTATTATGATTTTTTTTCTCTGTGGCATTCAGTCAACCTTTGTGACTTCATTTCAGAAGGGGATCTCCCCATTGTGAATCACAACGCACTTGGTATGTTTTCTTTTTGTAACTATCTATTTCTCACAAATAATAGTTATGTCCTTTTTTTCTGGGAAAAATCGAACCACACGTGCACAAATTTATACAATTAAAAAAATGATTTGTTCATGACTATGAGCTAAGCCTAAAAATCAATCACTAATTTACTTGTTGGAAACAATGTTTAATATTGAGGGGAGGGGTTGTGAATCAAAATTAAGGCTAATTTTAACTTTTAATGCCAATTCTTACTTTCACATTCAAGCTTGGAATTCATTATATGTGCAACCACCATCATATCATGTGCAACAAATTGAGTCATTACACATATACATACGAACCAAAAGTATGAGCAACAAGCACATAGAACACAAAGGATTTAACGTGGAAACCCAAAAGGGGAAAACCACCAATCTATGTTTTATGATTTAAATATGAGTTGCTACTCTATTACGTCAATTTTCTTGTGAGCCACTACTCATAGAAGCATCAAGTCTCCTAGAATGCATTTGCTAGCCACCACTAACATGATGCTATTGGAAATATGCTCATTACTAAGATGGGAGATGAATCCATAGTGATAGGGTTTATTATTTTTTCACTTCATTTTACCAAAACACCCAAAGATTAGTGAGGCACCCTTAACTCACAAATAAGCATGTAGAACCATCATAGAAATAATGGAAAAACACCATGAACAACATCAAGAAGACGTGCACATAAAAAGACACAAGTGTTTTGGTGAAAAACACCCTCCAAGGAAAAAAACCACCCATTGTTGCTACTGCACAATTCTTCTATTAATGATTGAACAAATTTTACATAGAGTAGATGGCCTCCATCAGTTGGAAAAATTTACTTCTATAATAGTTTGCTGACACCCATTAGCTAGGAATTATCAATGCACACGACTTTGTGGATAACTATTTGCTGGAATCTTCCACAACCAATGAGCCTCGCCTATATACTATTGGACTATGTGCCACTATATATGGACATCCACCTCCTCTAATCACTATCTTCTAGCCTTCACAAACATGAAGTCTCTACGCCTTCAACTCCTCCATGTGAACCATGTTTCATAATGTTTCAAATTGGGTTCTCAAATTTGCTCAACATGAGAAACACAAAAACAAAATAATATACTCTAAACCAATCCCTGCTCTCACATCAACTCAAATTCATGCACATATAATACCCTCAACAAAAAATCTTTTCCCACTCTTAAAAACATTCTTCTTTTATCATATGAACCTTCATTATCAATGCTCATAAGCATACATCACACTCACATATTCTAAAATGAAAAACTCAACCATACAAACTTATGTCAGCAACATGAGTACAATCATATCTACAATATACATACAATAAAAATAGGATGATGCCATAGCAATCATCATTTAGAACTAACACTGAGAAATACACCTGCAACAACAAACTGTTAGTCATTAATCCTCTTCATACACATGATCTTCACAATACCTCTTCTTTTCACATTGTGTTTCTCTGCTATCACAATGATATTCTTGCAATCAATATTTATGATGTATGCACATCATATTCTACCAATTTGTCATGATCTCCATCTATATTGGATCTGCTATAGGTCTTCATTACTTCTCTTGCTCAATCTCTACTATTCTTCTTACACTCTATCTCCTACAATATCTTTCATAAGTTTTTTAATATGAATCAAGTAATCAACATTATCTCTTTGATATGTGTATTCCATTCTCTATACTGATCTATACAATATGGATTAGGTATGTATCAATGAAACAAATCATCACTCTCTAGGGTTTCTTCTTTGCACTAGGATAATGTGTTCCTCCAAAAACTCAAACTTCTATCCAAGACTTGGATATAAATAGATGTGAAATCCCACTTTATAATAAACCAAGCCAATGATCAAATTAAATCAAATCAACAAATATATCGAACCTCCTTTAAGTTACCATGAGAAAATACCTTGGTTTTTTGAAGTTTGTTTTCTTTTTCTCACCCTACATACCATAGCACACCCCCTGATTTTGAGAAAAGTGCTATAATAGAGAGTAACACTAGTCTAAAGAAGAGAACTCGAGGTAAAACACTCTCCATTTGTTTTAGCCCCATTTCTTCTCAAAGCCTTAGTTTTAAGCATCATTAAGGAGTGTTAGACATCCTGCAATACCTTTAGATCCAACACTCTGGAACTCCTTTTATAACTGGCAGTACAAGCCAAAATCCATATATGCATCTCACATAGAATCTTCACACTCATCTACCATAGATAGCTTGACAATCATAAATTGACAATATCCAACCATTGTCAACTAGATGTAGCAACTACTATCAACTAACTATAGCTGCACTAGACCTCCAACATCTGCACAAACTAGGCATTTGAACACTAATTCATAAGCACGTTGACATCAATGTCAACCAACAACACTATATCACAACATCAATGCCAATAATTTACCCCTTTGGCATTGATGAAAACCCCAACTGAACCATCCAATTTACCTCTAAAGAAATAAACTCCTCACTCTCTCCCCTTTTGACATGAATGGAAAGGGGATTAAATCATCAAAAATATCCATAGTAGAATAGACACTACTCCCCCTGGGCACTAGCTGGATATGATCACATTATATCAATAAGAAACATACTCTCTCCCGAAGCAACAACAAGAATCTCTTCATGTTATGGAAACAACAACAAATATGATCACCAATACACAACAAATACCATACTAACAACAAAAAATTCAATCAGTAGCTCCAACTATACCAACAACAATGTCATGCAAACTAAAAAAGCAACAACATCATCTAATAAACGATTGTCCTCACTAAAACATAGTGGCAACATATACATGGTAACAAGGCTAAAGAAACAACATGAACATCCATACTCCCCCTAACAGTAATAAAATAACTATATCCGATCAACAAATACATACTAGACATGCTCCCTCTGAGCATATTTTTGGACTAAAGTCATCATCATCATCAAAATGTAATCAATGCCTCCTTGCTAAAATATGCACCTCATGGACCAAAGGACTAACTTCCCACAAAATGACTAATACATAGTCATGCTATAGTTCATATATGGTTCTAATAACTCTCACCATGCATGGCTAACATCAATATAGCTCCATCATACGTAGGATAAAATGAATACCAATGTCTATAGGACTTTATACATACAACACATGGTTATAATATTGAAAGTACATGGATTATATGTAACATCATGGACATAAATGACTATCATCAATGCCTACTACACACCAAGACCACCAACATATAGTCTAAACATGAGATAGAAGGCTATAGAAATAATCCCAACAACCTATGTATGACTGTATGATAATCTTCTTCATATAAACTTTCCATAAAGTTTCTAATGATGGAAAATAAAACCATATACATGTCATGGATGGATAAAGAGACAAGAATCAACACTATTGACATCAACACATGTGAGACTTATCAACATCTTAGCCATAGCTCAAGATTTCAGTCAACAACAATTTCCTCGCAATAAATATAGAGCATATGAGAACTCCAGGCTCCATGAAAAATAAACAATAGGTAGATAAGTAGCACACAACTGACCCTCAACACCTTGGCCATGGTAGAAAATATTAATAACAAGAACAATATGTGAACTCATAGGTAGATAAGACAATAAGCAAAAATATAACCTATTCCTGGTAGCAAAAATGTTATCAGTGGCATTATATGCAACTCATGTTCTCCTTGACCAATACATTAATAGAAACTATCAACAACAAGTGAACTAGTATAAATATAAAGAGATCACATAACATCAATGACTAACAACTTAACGACCATCAGACCTATAACTATATGTATCATCAACAAGTACATGTTTCCACTATGAAATAAGGGATCAATCTTTAGTAGCAACATAATATGTGGATCTCTCAAGCAACAAATAAAACTGATTAGCATATCAAATACCATACATGGTGGTATACATACTTTCCTCACCAATAGAATAATATTTATTCTATGAATCTCAAACATCACTAGTAGAAGATAGATCACTACAACAACAACCTCTTCAATAAAACAGAAACCCTAGATCTATGCAACAATATATGGGTCAATATTTTCATACAGCAACAACCTTTCCAACATCATGCACCAAGGAAGAACCAACAGAGAGTGGATATAACACCATACAACAAAAACATAATTTCTTGCAATATGATCATTAGCTATTAATGAACCAATGTAAACATAAGGCAACAATCATATAACATTATGTTAGGTCTTGTTAGCACCTAAATCCGCCTTAGGCTGAAAGAAGGAAAAATTTAGGGTAGCCACAAACCACGCTCAGTCAGGTACCTAGCCCTACCAGAATAGGAGAGGGCTCTCTCCGAGTCACACTCAGTGAATAAGTAAATGAAATGGCCTGAGATGACTTACAATGAACTATTTCTCTTAGGCTAGTAAGTGGAAATGAAAATAAGGAGTGATTTTTATGAATGACTGTGTTTCTGGGATGTAATGGGACCACTGGACCTCAATGAACAAAGAACTTAACATAAAGGCACAAATTATTTCGTGAGGCAAGGTAGGCTGAAAGCATAGCAATTTAGTTTTAAAATATGGCGGAATGGAAAGATTGATTAAGAAGGTGAAAAGGGCATGGGCAACATGAATCCTTTTCAACAGAAGAATGAACATTGTACATGAAATTTTCCCACAGGTAGAGCAATAAAATTGAATTCTACCTAATATCACTCAAAAAATTTCACCAGAAATGAATATGAAATGAAACTATGGAACATAACAAAGGAATGGAGAGATTGGTTAAGAAGGTGAAAAGGGCATGGGCAACATGAATCCTTTTCAACAGAAGAAAGAACACTATACGTGAAATTTTCCCACAGGTAGAGCAATAAAATTGAATTCTACCTAATCTCACTTGAAAAATTTCACCAAAAATGGATACGAAATGAACTATAAAAACTAGATACATATGAAACAAAAGAGACACACTTGCTACACTCACAACCACATGAATCTCATGAAACAGAGCCACTGCCTTTCATTAATTCTCTGTGAAAATATATAGTGCAGAAATAAAGTTTCTGTTAACACTTAGGTTGTTCCCTGCTTCCTAAAGGGAATACGGCTGAGGTAACCACTGACCAATCTTTTAGCTACAGGTCCTAGCCTACCTGCAATCAGAGAGGGCTCTCTCTTTATAATTTAGCTTTGTTGATAAATGTTTTTAGGCTAGTTATGGTGTGCTGTTTTGTTTGAGTTTGGTGGGTTGTTGAATCCAGACAGAGCTGAAATATAGATCATGGAACAGTTTGGTCCATTGGGCAATGGAGTTGAGGTGTTGTGCTGCTGAAGTATGTTTATGAAGGCAGAGTGTTGCTGTAGAGCCAGATAGGCATATGTGAAGCAATTTACCAAATTTTTTGATGAAATTATGGAATTAGTGAGTGAAAGGCAGTTAAGAATCTTTCACTATGCTAACAAAGGAAAAAATGAAAGTATTGCTTAAGAGCAGTTAAGAATTCTTAAACAATATTCACCATGATAGAATTAGTTTAGACATGAGAAATCAATAATTCATATCCATGGCTAATCCAGAACAAAACATATTTAGAAATAGAGATTGAGCATAAGGTGTTCAAAACAAATCCTAGGATATTCTT
The DNA here is from genome assembly GCA_000404065.3 of Pinus taeda. Classification (NCBI taxonomy): domain Eukaryota; kingdom Viridiplantae; phylum Streptophyta; class Pinopsida; order Pinales; family Pinaceae; genus Pinus; species Pinus taeda. Next base: position 11,781 of record APFE031689580.1, read on the forward strand.
TTTCTCTATTTACTAGGATTATGAAAACATAATAATTATGGAATACACAGAAAACACATACACAGTTCAGAGAACTTATTCCTCCAGCAAATGACACAAGAATTCTGCAACATAACAGAGCTATTCATTTCCATCTTCAGACAACATAGGAACCAGAAATCTCCACCAGCAATTTGTATTATCAAAATGTCTCAAATATACAATAGAGCTCTTCAGAAAGAATTTCACTACAACCGACCCTCAATACGTTATCTGAGGGGATATATATACAAAATAGGGTACAAAATATCTCAATAGAGAGTTATTGTGCAATAAATTGCACCACCAACTCTCTTACAAAAAGTAAATGAAAAACATAACTACAACATTTAATGCTGAGATGGCAGCTATCTTTTTGTCAGACAGCTTTTGACTTTATGGCTCAGGAAAGTGGGTTGTAGCTGTGCCTTTAACTCTGCGTTAATTGAGCCTGCTGTTTGGGTGCGTTGATGAGTCACTTGTACGGCTGCTCCCTGTGATACCTGTGTGATGACCTGTGTGCTGACCTGTACCGTGACTGAGACTTGATTTTTCTCAAAAAAGGAATAACATAGTGGCATTATTTGGGTAGAATTTCCAGCATTTCCTGCCACCAATCAACTGGAGGTAGCTGATGCCTCCTTATTTTCACCAGTGTTTCATCTGCCTCTGTATATCTGTAGAAGCTTGGAGGCACCTCAAACAGATGATTTATCTCATGTTCAATAAAAAATAGATTTTCTAACTTGTCGTACAGAGACTGCCCAGAGGGAGGCCCTGCTTCTTCAGTGGAGCTGCTGGATGCTGTTATTTGATTTTCAACATAATTGTTGATCCTTGTCATATACTGATTGTATGACAGCAACTGTCCTGTGCCAGTCACCAGGCTTGGAAGTCCTTTATCCTGTAATATTGTCATTTTTTCCCTGAATTCATCAATCTCTGCTTTCATTTCCTGACATTTTCTCTCCAGAGTTTGAGTGAAGTTCCTTAAGGTCAGCACCTTTTTCGCTATCAGGATTGTATCTGTTCTGCTGCTTATCTCCAGAGCTGCCAACTCCTCCCTAGTGCGGTTATTGAGGAAATGAATCATTTTAGTGGCCTGCTCGGGCATTATTCTCAGTGCTGTTCTGGCTCTTTGTAACTCCACATGAGCCATGCCTATCAGCTCAACCTGCTCATAGATTGCCTGGATTGACCTCCATTGGTCGTGTATTGGTTGGCCAATTTTGGCCCAAATTATCTTCTTTATTTCTGCTAGGGTTTTACCTAGGAGCAATTCATTTTCCAGAGTTTTTACTTTGGCATCTAAGGCCTTTATTTCTCTTTGTTTCTCTTCTACTATCATCTTGGATTTATCATAACTGGTCTCCAGTTTGGCTAGTCTATCCTTGGCTTCATTTATTTCAGTTACTTGAGTCTCAAGCTCTTTGACAACTTTCATCAAGTCCTCCATGCTCATGCTGGATTCTGCTGCTGCTGTTGCTGATGTAGCTGTGGTTGGTGCTGGAATGGCAGGAGGGGCTGCTGCTGCTTGTGTAGGAGGGGCAGGTCCAAGAGTTGTTGATGTTTGAGGGGGCTGGGAGGCTGACTCCCCTTGCTTGTCTTGCAATGCCTTCTCTAATTCTACTTCCATTTGCAATATTCTTTGATTCATCATCAAAAGCAGCTCCATAGCATCGTCTACTTGCTTTTCTTGTGCAAGTTCTACTGTTTGAGGGTGAATGGTAGGAGGAAATTTTGCCTGCTTTCTTAGTGCAGCAATGTCATCCTCTTTTTTATTCATGAGGGCCCTAACACCCTTTGGATCCTTTGGGTCATGTCCCAAATCAATGATTATGTCTTCCAAAGTATTTATTCTGTTGTCCTTTTCAGAGGAAGACAACCTTTCCAAATCAAGCTGTGTATTTGTGTTCTTCAGGGCTTCTTTTAGCTGATGGGCCAGCATGGCCCTGTTTGCAAGTGTTGCATACACCATTTCCCCAGTCTGTTTGTGCAGCTCAATCTGATCCATGGGGTGTATGTCTTTAGAAAAGACCTCCAAGTTTGTTCTATAGTAATCTGTAGAGGTCTTGGGATGTGGGACTTTAGGCTTTAAATGAGTAAAGATCATTTTTTCCTCTTTAAGATCATAGGCAGCTATTAATCTTTGTTTTTTGGCTGGAGTTGTCTTCAAGAATCGATCATAGAGCTGCACTCTCAACAATTCATTATGTGCCTTGATCTCTATGAAGCCTTCTTTGATTGCTGCTGGTTTCTTGCCCTGTTGTCTTGAGGAGGATACCTCTGTGGTGTGCTGTATGGCATGTTCTAGCTGAAATGAGCTAGTGGCAGTCTGCTGGCTTGTTTGCCTTTCTCTGCTGTGGCTTTCTGCCCTTTCCTCACTGATATCTCTGTCTTCTATTTCAGGGTCAATCCTTGGCCTCTTGGCTTCTGGTTGCTGTGATGACCCTGTTGGAGGTGTGACCTCCTCTCTATCTCTCTTTTTTCCTCTCTCTTCATTGAGAGGAGTTTACAGAACTGAGATTTGGGGTGGTCCAGTTTGCTGTGAAGGGGCTTGCCCTTGAGTCTGATCCTTTGAGGTGCTGGGTGCCCTATCTCTGTCTGTTGCTATTCATCCATTATTTCTTTCCCCTTTGCTGTAGTTGATGTTGTAGGAGCTTGCTGGGTGTCCTGTGCAGCTGGAGCAGTAGAAGTGCCTTCTCCTACTTGGACTGGTTGTTTGAACAAGACCTGTTGACAAGAATCCAAGTCAAGATTTTTTTCCAAATCTTTCACAGTCTGCTCCATTTTTTCCTGAGTCAATTCATTTACTATTGATTCAGGTACCCATTCATCTTGGTTGGCAAAGTGTTGTATTTGTGGGTATGGGCAATGCTTTTAGGCTAGCAGCCTATACTTGACCCTCCTAGCACTGATGAAACCTTCAAGGTCATAAGGGACCCACCAGAAGCTTCTTTTGAGTTTGAGCTGTTGCCCTAGTATTTGATCAGCTTCTTGCCAACCATCTTTCTTATTGACAAATGGGCCTAGGTGGTCTCTGAACTTTAGGTTGGTTTTCTTCTTGGCACTGTGGAAGTGTGTAAGATCAGAGTTTATGAGTTGTCTATAGTATTCCAGGGCAAACAACCTCATAGGCACATATTTTGGGAGCCTGTAGGGACAGAACTCACAACCATAGATTCTGATAACTGTGTGATTTTGGTACAAGTACCAATCACCTATTTTGTAACTCCTGGATAGCTGCAAGATTTTCTGCATATCTTTGGACAATCTGGCAGGAGGAGTCCTCTTTAAGAGTCATGTGACTGGATATACAAACTGGTCAATAAATTCACAGTATGAGTAGGGGGAATTCTGGACTTGGTGGAAGACTGAAGACCAGAAGATAACAGACCTCCTCTCACCCTGTGAGTCTAGCTTCTTGATTGGGCACTGGAAGCAA
>APFE031689580.1:23502-39909 GCA_000404065.3 Pinus taeda
AGGCTAGTAAGTGGAAATGAAAATAAGGAGTGATTTTTATGAATGACTGTGTTTCTGGGATGTAATGGGACCATTGGACCTCAATGAACAGAGAACTTAACATAAAGGCACAGATTATTTCGTGAGGCAAGGTAAGCTGAAAGCATAGCAATTTAGTTTTAAAATATGGTGGAATGGAAAGATTGATTAAGAAGGTGAAAAGGGCATGGGCAACATGAATCCTTTTCAATAGAAGAATGAACACTGTACACGAAATTTTCCCACAGGTAGAGCAATAAAATTGAATTCTACCTAATCTCACTCAAAAAATTTCACCAGAAATGAATACGAAATGAAACTATGGAACATAAAAAAGGAATGGAGAGATTGGTTAAGAAGGTGAAAAGGGCATGGGAAACATGAATCCTTTTCAACAGAAGAAAGAACACTGTACGTGAAATTTTCCCACAGGTAGAGCAATAAAATTGAATTCTACCTAATCTCACTCGAAAAATTTCACCAGAAATGGATATGAAATGAAATATAAAACATAACAAGATACATATGAAACAAAATAGACACACTTGCTACACTCACAACCACATGAATCACATGAAACAGAGCCGCTGCCTTTCATTAATTCTCTATGAAAATATATAGTGCAGAAACAAAGTTTCTTTCCCACAATCTCCTAGAAATTACATGCCAACCAACCCTTTGCAAATAGCTTGCATACAATATATAGACTGTGCCATGAAGAGATAGAACACCCAAGGGTTGGGGAGTTACTCGAATCATTACAAAATGGAGATGAAGAGCCAACCATCAGCTACAGGTGCAACGTTACAAACATGACAAATGGCTTGGGTGACCGTTTGCCTTCCTTCGCCACTTGGATAGAAGCCAATCTGGGGAAAAAATACTTTAAATGCCACCTTTGGTGCCAAAAAACCGAAGTGTAGATGAGCGGGCCCACTTGGAGAAGTCGTGAACCGAAATTTCGCGAAACAGAAGCAAATTGGCAATTTTTTCCTCTGTGCGCCGCGCCATTTTTTCTGTGCGTCAAGCTACTTTGGGCCCTGTTTTGGGGCACTTGCAGGTGTCCAAAATGTGTCCAAGTGGGCTTGTTGGAAATCCTGTACTGTCTACTTCCTAAACCCATGGATATTTTGGAATTTGGTGCTCATTGTTTCCTCCAAATATTCATTCTCGCAAGACTGCTTTCTGTGTGTCAAAAAAGTGGCAGAGAGGCCATTTTTGGGTGTTTTTTGACCTTTAGGAGACTCAGATCTTGTCAAAATGTCTTGCCCAAACACCAGTAGTCATGATTTTCCATGCTAAATCAAAAAATGCAAGCCATTCCTCATTTGGAGCTCTATAATTTTAGGTTCGCGCTAGTGGCGCGACGCACAGGGAGAAAAAACCTGTTTGTGCACAAAAATTTGTCAAATGACCAAAAATGCCCCAAAAATGCTCCAAATTTCTTGCCCAAACACCAGTGGTCATGATTTCTTATGATGAATCCAAAAATGTAAACCTTTCTTCATTTGGAGCTTTATATTTTTAGCATCGCGCCAATGGGCGACGCACAGGGAAGTGGCACGGCGCATTGGGCTTGAGGCGCGGCGCATGTAGCCAGTGCGTAGCTATTTTGGAAGGAGACTTTTGGAGGCCTTCTCTGTGTCCAAATTGGGCATAGGATAGCTCTTTGGAAAGGTCTTTGAGTCTAATTTCCAACCCAACTATAATTTGTCAATTTTGAGTTCATTTTCCCTATAAAATATCAAATCTCCCAAGTCTGGTCAAAATGTGCCAAATGAGGCTGCCTAAAGGAAGAGTGCTGTTACAGTCAACGTTTGAATGCCTTCCTCAACTCCAAATTGAGCTCCTGATATCTCATTGGAAATATCTTGGTGTCTAGTTATCATTTGACTCATCAAGCAAGTCATTTGGCCAACTGAGCTAGGAGAAAATTTGATTTTCCTAAGCTCACTTAAGAGGTGCATCATTTCTCCCGAGGCAACTATATTTTTGACAGTTCTCCAAAACTGTGACACCTGTGTAAAACGTGAAGGAGGTTTTTATTCCTTGGCATTATATGGACAAAAAAATCTCTCAGTTTTCACAAATGCATCTTTGATTGCTCAGAAACATCATTTGAGTGAAACCTACCCCGATGTGTGGAACAAGGGATTTGTCGAAATGAAGCGAAATGAAGGGGATAGGGAGCTTCTAAATTCTTGAGGAAATTTTGGGAGGTAGGGAGGGAGGTGAGGAATTAGGGGAAAGTGGAATATCTAAAATTGAGTGAGGGGAAGGGGTCCAAAAAGGCAAAACACGGGCCCAACCCAGAAAACTGCCAAGTTGTAGCAAGAAAATAGGGTTTGTGTGAAAATGAAGAATTTGAGGGATATCAGTGATGGGAAGTGTTTGATAAGGTACTTTAAGGATAGGGGAAGGTGTATGAACATCAGGATACAAGTTTTACCGATGATTTGGCCGTCCAAGAGAAATTTCCTTCAAAACCCTAGGAGAGGGAAATGACCTCACCTAGGCGCAACTGAAGCATGAACAAGGTGTAAAATGACCCAGTGGGACTTGACATGATAATAAAAACTCTCTGAATGATGGTAAACTTAGCTGAAGGGCGATATGGACCGACATTTGGACGACTTTGACAAGGGTAAAATCAAACCCTAGATCTAATTCCTAGTGACCAAATTTTGCTTGAAGACTCACTGAAATGACAAAATTTGACCTTGACACCTTAAAATCACTTTGTAAGAGCATGTTTGATCACTGGAGGAAGGCTACAAAGACTGACACTAACAGGTCCCATAAAAAACAAAGAATCAACAAATAAGCCATGTAAAACCTTAGTTGTGCAAATATTCAAATGCATAAGCTCTTTATCAACTATCACCAAAGGAATCTCCACTACACAATTGCATAGCAAGGAATTCCTTCTAATATGCCATAAATATAGCAAACTACTAATCTAATTGAATGAGAAGAAATCCTCCCTTGAACATGTTCCTTAAAGGAAATACCAACTTGCATAAGATCTAACCCTTGAGTACACATCTAGGCTGCCATATCATCATTAGGATTTCAACAATCTACTACTTAAAAAAATGCAACCTGTCACATATGGCTGATCCAAACATATACCACAAATAAATAAATAAGATTTCAAACCTCATGGAACTCACCCTAAGTTCAAGCGCCTCCTACATCTAGGTCTGTCAATGTACTCTTCTCCTGCTATGGCTACATTTTATTAATTCTTCTTGCAGATTCAAAATCCCGCCATATGCTCCTCATGAGACCGTGCAGGCCTCAGTTTTTGTTGGGAGTATTTTGCTGCTCCTTCTTCCTCTAGACTTTGTTAGATTGATATTTGCCATGTGTTCCATTATTTGATCTCTTGTCTAATACGTTTTGTGTGATCTTTTAATTTTGATTGAGCCTCCTGTAACACAAGGACATTTTGTAGTCTTTGGCCCTTTGGCCAATGTTGTCACAAAAATAACACCTTATATGTCCAAGAAACAAAGCATAAGATTCAAATTTCCTCTTCTTCACATAGGTCATGAAGTCAAAAATCCTATGTATAAAATTATTACATGAGAAATAATAGCCATATAATGAACTATTATACCTAGCCATATATGAGCTTGCTTGATGTGTCCTTTTATCTAACTACTTCTTTTGCTGCATGCTTTTTCATTTTGCAGCAATATGCCCAAGCTTTTGACAATTAATACATCTAACTAATCTTGAAGATGTGGATGATTGGCACAAAATTTGTCTCATTTGATTGCTAGTTTTGCTGTTGTCCTCTTTTCTTGCTATTCTCACTACTGGTACCATCTTTTGCTATTGGATGTTTTAGTTTTTCTTCTGAACTAATTTCTACCTTGTGTAGACTAGAAGCTTCTTTGTTTGAGAGAGATTTTTCACTGATCTTTAACTGCGTGATCTTCATTTCTAGGTATCTTCTCACTACAACCACTTCAGTTTGGAGTCTTTCACACTCATCTCCCTTTTCTTTACACTACTTCCACAGTCCTTCTTCAATGTTCCTTTCCTTTTCCAACTAGGTTTTCAGATTAGAATTTTTCTCCTTGAAAATATACTCTCTCTCCTCAAGAATTTGAAGAAGTTTCTTAAGATCTTTATATTCCAAGGTAATCTTCTCTATCAGCCTTTCTTGAGCTTTATTTTTGGCTTCAACAATCCACCATCGAGTGATCAAGCTCCACCAAGAGAACCCACTCCGATACCAATTATTAAAAATATGCTCATTGTTGAGAGGGGGGGGGGGGGGGTGAATCAGTAGTGATAGGGTTTATTAAATTTTCACTTATTTTTAATCAAACATCCAAAGGTTAGTGAGCCAATATAAAATCACAAATAAACATGTAGAACCATCATATAAATAATGCGAAAACAACAGGAAAAACATCAAGAAGAAACGCAAATAAGAGGACACACGTGTTCTAGTGGAAAACCCCCTCTAGGGAAAAAAATCACCTGCTACTACTGCTACTCAATTATTCCATTAATGGTTGAATTTTTTTTACAGAGAGTGGTTGGTCTCCACTAGTTGGAAGAATGGGCTTCTATAACAGTTTGCTAGCAACCATCAACTAGGAAGTATCAAACCACATGACACTGTAGATAAACTATACGCTGAAAGCCTCCAAAACCAAGGAGCAAGTCCATATACTACTGGAATATGTGCCACCATGGATGGAGATCCACCTCCTCTAATCATTGTCTTCTAGCTTCCACAAGAATGAAGTCACTATGCCTTCAACTCCTCCATGTGATCTACGTTTCGGTATTTTTCACACTGGATTCTCAAATTTTCTCAACATGAGCAACATAACAACACAATAATATGCTCTCAACCAATCTTTGCTCTCACATCAACTCAATTTCATGCACATATAATACCATCAACAAAACATATTTTCTCACTCTTAAACACATTACACACTTATCATATGGACCTTCATTGTCAATGCTCACAAGTATACATCTTACTCACATCTTCTACAATGAAAATCTCAACCATGCAATTTTATATCAGCAACATGAATGTAATCATATCTACAATAGACATACAATAACATTAGGATTATTCCATAGCAATCATCATGTACAACTAGCACTGACAAAGACACTGATAACAACAAACTCATCAATACTCTTTATACAAATTATTTATTGCAGGTCTGCACAATGCCTCTTCTTCTCACACCTCGCCTTTCTGCAATTACACTGATCTGCTTGCATGATTCGGTGATCAAATTTTAGCTCAAAAATGGAAGTGCCCAGAATGTTTTGAAAACCAATGTCATGTCGAAGTGTTCGTCATCCTGAATCCAATGACAATCATTTCACCTCAATCCGATATTGTGTGCTCAAGTTATCGCATTTTGATTGTTTGGCCCAACAACTAAAAACAATTATCAGGTTTTCTGACTAGGTTGCCATACTGCTGACATCATTAGTTTGACTTGGCAGGCACAAACCAATGGGAGCATGTCAAGTGGCATCCTTATATTGGTTGAGTTTCTCATTTTTGATTAGGTCATGTTTGTTGTGGTTGACCAATTAGGGTGTGCCATGTGGCCTAACCAGAGGCCACCACATGGTGCCCCACGGTTGGCCAAATTTTGGTTAAGGATTGGACATGCTAGGTTGGATTCGAACTTATGACCTCACATCCAAAAAACAAGCACATTTCCACTACACCACAGGGGTGGTTCTTAATCCTTAAGGGCTTCGACCCTATTTAAAGTTAAAATGGCACAGATTTTGGAAAAGGGGTCGAGCGGTCAGCCTTATCCCCTGGTCACCCGACTAACCATATGACCTTGGGCACAAAGGAGAGGGGATCAGCACCTAGCCAGGTCCCCAGACACAAGACCCTTAAGTGACCACATACGGAGCCACTAGAGCGTAGATGGAGAGGGGGGCTTAGGATTGGCCATGACCTTAGTCGCATGAACCTACACCAGACCGTGATGGAAGACCATCGATGAAGGGAACAGTAAATGGGGACCAACCCCTAGTTTTGTTATCGCAAAGTGGCCATGAAAAAGCGTGAGAGGATACGATAGTAAGGGTGAGCCATTGGCCCTGCCCTCGGTCCCATGGGTGCCAACATGACCACTGACTTGACGGTTAAGGGCCTAGGTTGAAAGTGGCAGGTGGTTAGGTCCAACCCTTGGCTTTATGGTGCTGATGTGACCATATGTTTTCATTCACAGGGTTATTGGGAAATTTTATGGGCCAAAAAATTGCACCTTCAACGGGTGAATTTTTTGCCTCCACAGCGAAAAATAGGGTGAAATTGTAACGTTGTTCGACTATTTATCCAATTTGTAGGAAGTATAACAGAGAAGGAGTTTACAGAGCTTCTTAGAGCCATATCTTGGTGAAGCTTTTGGCCTTTTGGAGCTTAAGAAGAGTCTAGATAAGGGATTTTTGCCATTCTGGATCCAATGGTGACCTCTATTTGTTGATTAGAGAACATCTAAAGAGAATTTTTGCATATTCAAGTCCATGGGTGTATGGATGAATTAGTGTTTTAGAGCATTTATTGAAGGTGTTTTAGCATAGAGAAGGCCTTGTAGGGGTTTTCTTACCTTCAAAATTTTACTGCAACAACTATGACTTGTAGGGTGTAGCTCATTTTTCTTTTCTCACTATGCCTTGTTGAGGAAAGCTTTCTTTTTGTAGCTTAATATGGAATTGAAGTACTTATATGCTCATGTATGCTCATTTTCAGATGGAGTATTGGGTCTTTGTAGGAGACACCTTTTAGTGTTGATGGGTTCATGACTGGCAGTAGGTTTTCATGTTGTTTATAGTGAGAGTTCTTTGCTGGAGAATGTTTCCTTGAAGGGGAAAATAGCTACTTGTTTTATCAGCAAACTTTATGTACTATTTTTCACTGAATATATGGACTTGTCTAGCTATGTTGGTAGGCTCAGAGAGGTAGCCCAGGAGGGGTGAAATCCATCACCAAATTCTTTGTCGTTGCTCTTCCTGAATGCCTGTATAAGTTAAATGATGAGATTTTACTTATGTTTTAAGTTTATAAGAAAAACTAGCGCATAGTCCTTGAAGATACCTTTGAAAACCTGTTTTGTCATAAGACCCATTTTCCTTTGTAAAGCTTCAAGAGAATGATCACTTTTTAGGAAGGAGAAGTTCTCCTCCAATTTTAGATCAAATTGGTATGAGAGCAAGGCTTGACCAAGTTGTAAGAATGGGCAAGAAGAGTTTCCAAGACCTTGAGGAGATGAATTTGTCTCTTCGAATGGAGAACAATGAATTGAGAGGAATGCTTGAAATTATAGAAGATGAGAAGTGACATATGCACCTTTAGTTGCAGCATGTGCCTGAGGAACAAGTTGATGAAATTTCCACTCCAGTGACAACAAAGGAAACCTCCAAAGTGAATCTAATATGTGGGCATGGTTCAAACAAAGGTTATGGACCTTGCGAGGAAAATGATGTATGTGCATTTTGTAAGCATCTCATGGAATCTCATCATATGCCGGTTGGTAAGAGTGGGTGGCTAGTGTCATCTACAAAGTCGTCATCATCATCTGAACCAGAAAATGTGGATGGAAAGTTTAAGGAGGTAATAAGGATTTCAAGTTCAAATCCTTATATTTATGTTCATAACACCTCTTTGCAGCATTTGAGCAACATATTAGAGGCATTGGCATGAAGCTGCTACCTAAAATGGGTTATGAAGGAGGAGGCCTCGACATCAATAGCCAAGGGATCACTAATCCAATCATGGTACAAGAAAGACCAAAATATCAAGGATTGGGATACAGTCAAAGAGAGTTTTGAGATTTAAACTGTTTGCGGTAAATCAGTCATCAAAGGTTGATATGTCACACCAATATGGTGGTGACAATGTTCATTTGTCTCTTAAGGGAGATGAATGCTTTAAAGGACCTTGCATGTCATCATCCACTCCACATCGTCAAAGATGCAACCCAAGGAACATGTATAAATCTCATGGGTGTTGTAAATTTTTACTATTTGAGGAATATGTATCCTTGCACTTTCTATGATGCAATTGACCATTGTGTGGTTGTTTGTGAGCAACGCATGGTAATGGTCAAAATAATGGATCAGATTCTTGGCATCAAGCATGATAAATCTCCTTCAAAATTGAGGAATTCCTTGTCGACAAGCAAGAGAAAGTACTTTTGTAGCCATTGCAAGATGCATAGGCATGGGAATGATCGATGTTGGAAACTACATCTAAAGCTTCATTCCAAGAAGGTTAAAGAGATTGTGCAAACCAATGTAAAGGAAGAAAGAGGTGGAAAAGAGGACTCACAACATTCCTAAGGCAAACTTCAAAGAAAAGTAGATGCAAAAATAGAACCCATAAGCCTAGGAGAGGCAAAGATTGGGTAGACTATTTGTATAGTTTATTTTTGATTTGTAAATTGTAAATACTTGTTGTTGTTTACCTGTTTTGGGTAGTTTTGTAAACTGGACAAGAGTAATCACCATGTGCAACAAGTATGTTTTTCATTGACATGTTATGTTGTTGGCTTGTTTATGAGTCCAATGCTTAAGGACTTTTAGGATGTACAGTGTTTTTCATCTAAGTTTGTCCACAATTTGTCATGTACTCACCAATGCAAGTGTTCAATATGAAGCTTGTTGCGAATAGAATATTTGCTTAAGATTGTACAAGATGACTATGTTTTTGTAGGCAAAGCAAATGGTGTCATTGAAATTTTGCAGTAGTGTACTTTTGTGTACAAGCTTAGTTTGAGGACATTAAAGTAAATTTGAATTAGTGCATGATAGGCATTGTACTACTTCTGATTTCCAAGATGGAAATGCAAGTTTGTCTTGAACAATGGAACTTCAAGATGGATTTGTTTGAGCCATGAAATATGGGTTTAAAGAGAATGTTCATATTCCACTCGTCAGTGTTTTTGTTTCTGCATCAACAATAATAATTTTTGGCTCAATCCTTGACAAGATCATAGGTCTTCACGAAGAAGATAGGTGAAGTACCTTGATTGGAGCTTGAAGGGCACCAATTGAAAACAAAGCATTATGGATTGAGTTTTGGGTAATTTTTGAGTTTTAGACTCATTTTATTTACTAGGAGAAGTGAACTTTTGGAGTCCAAAAGTTCCTAGTGGGGAGGTGTGATCCGCTGATCAAATTTTAGCTCAAAAATGAAAGTGCCCAAAATGTTTTGAAACTAGTGTCATGTCAAAGTGTTTGTCATTCTAAATCCAGTGACACTCATTTCACCTCAATTCGATATCGTGTGCTAAAGTTATCGCATTTTGATTGTTTGGCCCAACAACTAAAAAAATTAGCAAGTTTGCTGACTAGGCAACTGACTGGGTTTCCGTATTGTTGACATCATTAGCTTGACTTGGTAGATATAGACCAATGAGAGCATACCAAGTGGAAACCTCATATTGGTCAAGTTTCTCATTTTTGATTGGGTCATGTTTGTTGTGGAGGACCAATTAGGGTGTGCCATGTGGCCTAACCAGAGGTCGCCACGTGGCACCCCACGGTTGGTCAAATTTGGTTAAGGGTCAAACAGATTGGGCCGAATTCTAAATTGCGACCTCACATCCAACAACCAAGAGGGTTTCCATTGCACCACAGGGGTGGTTCCTAACCCCTAAGGGCTTCGACCCTATTTAAAGTTTAATTGGTGCCTATTTTGGAAAAGGGGCTAGGTAGTTAGCCTTGACCCCCTAGTCGCCCAACTCACCACATGAATTTGGGTGCAAAGGAGAGGGGCTTGGGACCTAGCCTGACCCCTGGTCACAAGACCCTCACGTGAAAGCAGAAGGAATCATCAGAGTGCAGATGGAGAGGGGGCTAAGGATTGGCCTTGGCCCCGGCCACATGAACTTGCATGGTACCGTGACAGAAGGCCATTGACAGAGGGAGTGGTAAATGGGGACCAAACCCTATTTTTGTTATGGAAACATGACCATGGAAAAACGTGAGGGGGATACGATGGTAAGGGTGGGCCATTAGCTCGAACCTTGGTCCCATGGGCGCTAACATGACCACCAGCTTGGTGGTTAAGCACCTAGACTGGCGGGGGTGGGTGGTTATGCCCAACCCTCAACTTTGTGGCACCCACGTTACCATATTTTTCCACTCATGGGGTTATTTGGAAATTTAATGGTCCAACAAATTGCACCTTTGGTGGGTGACTTTTTCACCTCTGCAATGGAGAACAGGGAGAAGTTGTAGTGCTATTAGACTATTTATCTAGTATGACATATAACAAAGGAGGAGGTTATAGAGCTTGTTAGAGCCATAAATTGGTGATTTTTGTGCCTTTTGGAGCTCAAGAAGAGTCCATATAAGGATTTTTTGACATTCTAGATCCAATGGTGACATCTATTTCTCGATTAGAGCACATTTGAAGAGACTTTTTGCAGGTTCAAGTCCATGGGTGTATGAATCAATCAATGTTTTGGAGAAATTATTGAAGGTGTTTGAACATGGAGAAGGCCTTGTGGGGGTTTTATTACCTTTAGAAGTTTATTTCAACAATTTTGACTTGGAGGGTGCAACTCATTTTTTCTTTTCTAAAGAGGAAAGCTTTCTTTTTGTACGTCAATGTGGAATTGAAGTACTTGTATGCTCATGTATGCTCATTTCCATATAGAGTACCGGGTCTTTGTAGGAGACACCTTTTATTGTTGATGGTTTCATGACTAATTGTAGGTTGTCATGTTGTTTATAGTGAGAGTTCTTTGCATGAGAACATTTCCTTGAAGGGGAAACTAGCCACTTTTATATCAACAAACTTTATGTACTCTTTTTCACTGAATATATAAAGTGACCTAGCTATGTTGGCAGGCCTAGAGATGTAGCCCAATAGGGTGAACTCCGTCACCAAATTATTTGTTGTTGCTCTTCATGAATTTCTTTATGAGTTAAATGATGAGATGTTGCTTATGTTTTAAGTTGAAATGAAAAAATAACTCATAGTCCTTGAAGATACCTTTGAAAACTTGTTCTGTCATAAGACCCATTTTTACTTGCAAAGTGTCAAGAGAATGATCACTTTTTAGGAAGGATAAGTTCTCCTCCAATTTCAGATTATTGTAATCAATATCTCTATGTATACTAGATCTGCTACAGGTCTGCATTACTTCTATGGATAAATCTCTTTTATTCTTCTTACACTCTCTCCAACAGTCTCTGTCATAGGTTTTTCAATATGAATCAGGTACTAACCATTATCTCTTTGATATGTGTATTTCATTCTCTGTAATGACCTCTACAATATGGATCAAGTATGCATCACTAAAATAAATCATCACCCCGCAGGGTTTCTTCTCTTCACTAGGAGGATGTTTTCCTCCAAAAAATCAAACTTCTGTTCAAGACTTTGATATAAATAGATGTGACATCCCATTCTAGAATAAACCAAGCCAATGATCAAATTAGACCAAATCGACAACCCTCTCAAACCTCCTTTAAGTTACCATGAGCAAATACTTTGGTTTTCTTAAGGTTGTCTTATTTTTCTTGCCCTACAGGCCATAACGCACCCTTTGCTTTCGATAAAAGTGTTATCCTGGAGAGTAATTTTGGTCAAAAGAAGAGAAATTGAGTTAAAAATCTCTCCATTCACTCGTAACTTTTATTACCCTTGTTTCATCCCCATTTCCGCTCAAAACTTTAGTTGCAAGCATCATCAAGGAATGTTAGACCTCCTACAATGTTTTTAGATCTCGTCCAACCCTCTAGAACTCCTCGTATAATTGGTAGCACAAGACAAAATCCACATACTCATATGACATAGCATTTGCACACTCATCTACCATATATAATCTGACAAACATAACTTGACAGTCTCCAACCACTGTCATCTAACTGTAGAAACTACTGTCAACTAACTGTAGCTACAATAGACCTCCAACGTATGCACAAACTAGGAATACATAGCACTAAGTCATAACAAAGTTGACATCAATGCCAACCAACAATATTGTATCATAACATCAATGCCAATAATATCCACCTTTGGATTTAATGGTAACCCAAGATGAACCATCCAATTGACCTCTAAAAAACTAAACCCCTCACTCTCCCCCCCTTTGACATCAACGGCAAGGGGATAAGCTCATCAACAATATACATAACAAAATAGACAATACTCCGCATTAGAACTAGCTAGATATGATCACAATATATCGAAAAGCACCCTACTCTCTCTTGAAGCAACAACCATAAGGTCTCCATGTTATGACCACAACAACAAATCTGATCACTAATACACAACAAATACTATACTAGTAACAAAAAATTCAACCATTAGCTTCATCCACACCAACAACAATGTCAGGCCAACTCAAAGAACAACAACATCCTTTGATCAACCATATTTTCCTCACCAAAACATAGTGGCAACATATACATGGTAACAAGGATAAAGTAGTAACATGACCATCCATACTTCCTCTAGTAGGAAAAAAATAACTATATCTGATCATCAAATAAATACTAGACATGCTACCTCTGAGCATATTTTTTGACTTCAGCCATCATCATCATCAAACTACAACCAATGCCTCCTTGTTGGAAACTACACCTCATGGACCAAAGGATCGACTTTTCACAACATGACTAATACATATGACATGCAAAATTTCATATATGGTTGTAATAGCTCTGACCATGCATGACTAACATCAATATAAATCCATCATAGCTAGGATCAAATGAATACTAATCATTACAAGGATTTATAAGTATAATACATGGCTATAATATTGAGAGTACATGGCTGTTATGTGACACCACGGATAGAAATAACTCTCATCAATGCCTACTATAAACCAATACCACTAATGTACAGTCTAAAAAAGATATGCAAGGAGTAGAAACAATACCAACAACCTATGTATGGACGTATCATAATCTTCTTCATCTCAACATTCAACCAACTTTCTAATGATGGGAAATAAAACCATATACATGTCAAGGATTCATTAGAGAATTTTTGAGGTAAAATATGGGCCTCAAAACAAAAATGTACAACCAAAATAAACTTAATAAGAACCAACAAGATTCAAGATGATGATGTCAACCATGGGGGATGATTCATCATTTTTGGAGTAAAAAATAAATTATAATAAAAGATAAAAAATAATAAAAAAATAAAAAAATATTTTTTCATCTCATATTTTCAACTCATCTCCCTATGGGTTTACTCAAATTTCGAGTGGGAGCACTTGTTGGATGCATAATTTAATTCCTCATCCAAGGAGTATGCATGTTTTATACTGTAATATCGCATCCTCTCACATCTACCCACTTTCTCTAGCTTACCTAGGGTAAACATGAGACTAGGGGTTACTATGATATGACTCAACCTCCTAGATTACCTTAAGGAAATGGATTCGACACATAAAGACCTTACTGACTTCCCTATGGTGCCACAAGGCCTCCAAGAGTAACCCAACCCCTCCAGGTGTCCAACTCTTGAGACAACTCTCTTTTTCCATGACCTAGATCCCCAATCACTCTCTTGCCAAGGCCTCCATGTGATTATGGGTTCCCAATCACTCCCATAGGCCTGCATTAGAGTGATTGTGGCCTTTTTCTTCCAGTGTCGTGCCAATGAATATGAGAATTAAGGATATTTTCTAGGGCTGGGGCTTATCCTCTTCCCAGAAAGATATGAAACTTCCATAACTCATAAAAGACCTGAAGAAAATGCTTGTAAATGAAAAACTAAAACTAGGACTTGACCTAACCATCTCCAACCGAGACTGACATTATGTCAAACACTTGGTAGATATGCAACTTACATGTCATGAATGCAAGTCTAAACATAAGGGACTAAAAAATTATCTGAGGTTTAACAAGAAGGGTCACTACCTTTTTTGATTAGATTTGTTAACACCAATTAGGTCTTGCATTAATTAATTATCAAGTTGTGAGTGAAAACATGAAAAGAGCCATACCTAAGATTTTTCATAAAACCATGCTTATAATCAATATATAGCCAGATAAATAAAAATAAAAGAATAACCATTAAATCCACATAATAACCAATACATTTCCTTACCAAAAGCAAGAGAAACATAGCTTTTATTAACCATAGGAAATTATCAACTGGGTTTAGGACTTCCACATTTCACCTGACCATAGATTGGATGAACCAGATCTTTATTTGAACTAATCACCCTCATGTCATATTCCAATCATGAATCTAGGATCTCACGAGATAAACCAATCCATAAACAACTAAGGGAATCTAGAGGTTAAATGACCTCCACCCTCTCCATACCTTGTTCACACCTAAATCGGTACTGAGATCACAAAACCAAATCAAGCTTGGATGCCTCTAGATTCCTTCACCATCCTTGAGGAATTTTCTTGTGTCACCCTTAGGATTTACCATGTATCTTGCCAGGAATTTTCTTGAGATCACCTCACCCTGGATTTCGAAACCATCCAACAATCCAAAACTCAAACTGAGAACAATCCCATCACACCATGGCTATCTGGAAATGGAAAGTTTAGGCTAATATCCACCGTCGAATCTTGGAAAAACCCATGCTAATGAAAACAAAAGACCCATATACCAATATGCACATACCATGCATGTAAAAGCCAACTAGGAAATCACACATGCAATCTGTTACATGTAAGTATTCCCGCTGAAGCTACTTTATCCTTGCCTTCCTTAGCTTCCCTTGTCCTTCTTTCCTTTCCTTGCTTTCATGCTTTCTTTCTCCTCTTAGTGCTTTCTCCTCTCTAAGACAAATTCTAACACTAAACTGACAAAAGGTTACCAACTAATGCTCTAAGGCTAATTTCTTCGATTTTCCATTATTTTCCTTCATTTTCCTCCTCACATGCAACCTATGACCTTTCAACTTCTTTTTCTCCTAATTTCCATTATTTTCATAAATAATGTGCCAAAAATACCTTTGCCTTTCCAAATCCTTTGCCATTTCCTTTTCCAATTTCCCCTTAGCCATAAAACACAAGTGATGCCCAATAGAATATTTTTCTCAACATTGAATTTGGAATAAGTGTCCCTTGCCCATGGTCTTATTTTACCTTTATTAACTTTTATTACATGAAATTTTAACCTGAAGTTGTTATAGACCCCTCCCCCATAGGGGAACACCATCCTTGGTGTTAAACCACACATAGACCCAAAAAATCCATTGAAGAGAAAAAACATACTGCCTATTGAGATTTATAACTTAGCTCGTTGTAATATTTACGATAACATCCCGCTCAAAAGCAAAACCATCATGTAAGACATGACAACATGACAACCATACCACTTATTGTAGCTTTATAACTTAGCTCATTACGATATTTACAATAGAAACCATACATATATATGTACACATACCAAGACTCATTTGCCTTCACCAATAAACAATGAAGGATACCTAAATCCCAATTGATCATCCATCTCCCATGTAGCTTCATCGGGCCCAAAATGCTTCCACTACACTTTAAGCTGCTGCTTTGTTCTAGAGCACGAGATGTTTCCACTGCAATATGCATTGGTGTTCCAGCTAGAATTCTCCTTTCTCCACCTACAATACATACCAATAAATAACATGATCAACATCCTTTACATATCTTTTAAGAAATGAAACTTGAAAAACATCATGGAATTTCACTATCGGAGGTAGTGCAATTCTGTAGGCCACTTGTCCAATCCTCTCAAGGATCTCAAAAGGCCTGTAATACCGTGGTACCAAATTGGCCCATGATCCAATCCTCAAGGATCTATTCTTAGGCTTGATTTGCAAATACACATGCTCCCTAACCTGAAAATCATTAAATGCCTTGTGCTGGTATCCATAAATTTTCTTCTTGTGTTGTGGTGCCTTTAGATTCTTCTTTATAACCTGCATTTCCAGTTCCATATTTGCTAATATGTCCAGTCAAATAAGTACCTTGTTCATTGGATCACTCCAACTGATGGGAGTGTTACAAATCCACCCATACAGTGCCTCAAACAGACCCATTCTCAGTGACTCTTGATAATCATTGTTGTATGCAAAATCAATGAATGGAAGGTACTCCTCCCATCTCCTTTGCTGATGGATGACAAACATCCTCAAAATTTTCTCCAATATCCTATTTACCCTCTCTTTCTATCCATTTTTCTATGGATGATAAGCTGTGGTGAAAGCCAACTCTATCCCCAATCCTGCAAACAACTCCTTCCAAAACTTGGAAGTGAACTTGACATCCCTGTCCGACACAATATTCTTTGGAAAACCATGCAATCATGAGATCTCCCTGATGAAGACCTATGATACCTCACTATTTGAATAAGTAGGCGTCACTGGATTGAAGTGAGCTACCTTTTTTTTTTTTTTTTTT
>APFE031689580.1:43981-66229 GCA_000404065.3 Pinus taeda
ACCTTTTGTAATAGTGGTACACCATGTAGATCAAAATATTGCTCCATTTGAAGTATCCAATTTACCAGATCCTTGCCATCAAACTTCCTCATCTTGCTTTTTCTTGATTTTAGGAGCTCGACCTTGAAATCACTGTAACTTTGTACTTTTGGATCTTTAAGTTTTGAAATTGTGATCTACAATAGCCCTCTGTGTCCTCTTTCCAATTCCACCAGTCTGATCCAAATTGGATTCTCCAAGGAAGAGTTATACCAAATCTCCCACAGTGACCTGATTATAGACTAGTTCAGTAGAGTGAACTTGTACAACGTTCCACATGTCACTATTTCAACCTTTGGCTCTGAAAAATATATACAAGAAACTAGAGTCTGTTCTATTTCTATATATTCTTACGAAATTTGAATCCAATGCTCAGAGAGAAAGTTATGATGATTTTCCCTAGGTCACCTGTTTGGAATGTAATTTAGTAGTCTGCAAAAAGACCAACTTCCTCAGATCATATCTCGATAAATATAGTGTGAAAAGCTCTGAAATTTGAACCCGAGGTTCCATGTGATTTCGTCTCAAATGGATTTTTTTTTTTTTCTTCTGAAACCTCGCAGAAAAAAAGTTATAGCAAAAATTCCACGATGACCTATTTGGAGCAGTGAAACCCTAGAATCCAAAGCTTTGATACAAAATGTTATGAAACCAGCTCAAGAAAAGATAGAAAAGATAGATATAACGCCTTAGAATTCAGCCCTCTTCGAGGGGGAAACCTCCTTTACCATTACATAAATGAACAATTCTTGGTTGATACAAATGAAAAGACCTCCTTTCTATATATAGGAGTCTAAGGGGTCAAAATATAATCAGAGCTGACATAACAATAATAATGTAAGGGCACAATAATAACAATAGTGGGCTTCTATGGGGCACAATAGTAACAATATGGGAACTACATGGGTACATCAATATAATAAGGGGGTTCTAATAATGACAATAAGGGGTTACTCTAGTAGTATAGGGGCCTAACAATATACTTTGAAGATCTTAAGTTCATGAGCTAAACTACCCTTCCCAACTCGAAACATTGTGATTACGCTGAATCTTATGTTGTGTTCAACTGATAAGGTATAGAGGGAACCATGTATCCCCGTGGGGTGAGTGGGAAGGCCAAAATGATTTACACGATGAATAAATACTCCTTGAGAAACCAAGGCCCTGCACAAAAGAAACTAGCCAAGATAGAGAAGCTGGAATTCAACCAAGTGTTGTAGTTGCTACAACAGCCTCCAAAATTTTGGCTTGCACTCAAATTTCAGAGCCTTCCTTTTCCTTGATTTTTGCAGACACTCAAGCTCATTCCATGATATTTCTTGAAGTTCTTTGGCCTCTTTTTCTTGTTGAATTACTTGTTGTCTTTTGGCATGTTTGACTATTACGAAATGTTTGTGAGGCTTTTCTGGTGGTTTCAAAGGTTGGGTTTTGTTAAATAATTTGTCCTAACCATGTTAACATCTGTCGCACTCATACAAAAATTCTTGAACGCTATCACACAATTGTCATCACGGTTGTCCCAAAGTCTATCTTAAGTGTTTCACTTGTTGCATCTTGTCATGAGGCGGTCACACAGAGGGGAATTCTTTGTTTGTTTGTTCTGATGATCTATGTTGTCGATTTGTCAATCATGCTAAGTGTGTTATCAAAATTAAAGTTCATCACGAGTCCAACTCCCTTCCCAAATTTAGCCATTTTCAGAAAATCTTCCCGACTGGAAAACATAGCTTCTCCAGGCCCTGATTGAGTTGCGCACTGCACAGTCTCAACTCGCATTGATGTGATCTTGTTGTCTGTAACTGCGCAATGCGTAGTAACTATCCTCCAGGGCTATGGTTATGTGTAACTCCAAAGTCCAAAAACCTCCCTTGACCTCCGAAATTGTGCAGTTGTGCCTCATAGTCTTCCTTGAAATGCACAGTTTGCACCTTTAACCCTCAATATTTTCTGTTGTCTGTTGGAACTGCACAATGTGTGGAGAGCGCAACCTCCCTTGGCATCCAAAAATGCATAGATGCTTCCTCTAATGCCCTTCCTGAGCTTGAGCTCATTGCCTTTAGAAACTGTGCATATTTTCCCTTTAGCCCTCTCTACTGCCTAGACCCCCTTGCCTCTTGAAATTGCATTGTCTATCCTCCCAGGGTGCCATATCGTAGTAACCACTACTTGATTGAACTACAAAATCTTGACCCACAATGGGCATTGCGTAATTTTTCCTCTCAGGGAGCACTGTGCTAAAAAGTTCCTTAGTCAATCCTGAGTTGTGCTCTACATAGCCTCAGTGATCAAGCCCTCTCCTTGTTAGCTGGAAATGCACAATGCACAATCAATGATCCCTTCATCCCAGTCTGTGACTTTCCTTGGGCTCAGTTCATTGATAATAATGCATCATCTTAGACTAGGGAGTTTTCAAATTGATCTTGTCCTATCATGAGTGAATTGCAGGAACATGGACACTATCAAGTCATGGTGAGATGATGAAGAAGGATAAGGAGGGAAGCATGCCTAAAGATTCACTTATATATAAAATTACTAGTGGACCTATCAAGAGCAAGAAAATGGATGCAAGTTTGAAACCAACTTCTAAGACCGAAGATCATTGAAGAACCCACATCACCAAGCTATGAGGAGGAGAAGAGAAATCATATCCAAGAACACATCTAACACTCAACAACAACAATGACTTAACATTTCCACATCATCGAGCCATTCCATGTCAGTAGTGTCATGGTAATTTGCGTCATGAATTTTCATATGCCATATCACTAGAGAAGACCATGTATATTGTAATAAAATGTATTGTAGAGTGGAATTCCAAAGGACACACACGGATATGAAGAGTCATGTAACTTGAAAAGTAATAAGAAGTTGAAAATCCATGACGTTAGTTAAAGAGTCACAAGGGGAACGAATTACCCCTTTGATTATATATACCCCCTCATTGTATGAGCAACAAACTTTTCACCTTGGATCCTCCCACAAGACATTAGAAAGATCAGCTAGTTCTTTGAGGAGCAAGGAGTGGCTCCAATGTCCCACTACTGGGGCTACTGATGTACAATGTAAATATGTTTCTTGGAACCTTTTCTTAATAACATAAGTGTTGGCTTGTTGGGGCCTGACCCAGGTTCGAAGTTAATTATCCAAACAAATCCTGGTACTACTGGACCTTTCGGAAATAGTCCGTAGAGCGCAGACTGAGGTCTCACCTGAAGTAGTATGGGAGGGTACTAGAACCAGGTTTCCACACCCTGGAGATGTCTGATGAGTTCTACTGGTCCTTTTTATGTTCCTGTGCGTAGGTGGTTTCGCTCACCTTCCATGCCTCGTGGCCTAATACCCTGCCCTCGTGCAACCCTAACCAGGAGTTGAACCACGCTCTACATTATTACCCGAGATCTTATTTATCCTTCAGTGTTAGTTAAGCACATTTGCCTACCTAAATGTCTTAAGTTAAATTTAACAATACAAAACATTCATACAGGTGCACGCAATTAATAAACAATATATTTGCAAATTATATCAATCATGTATTAACCTAAGAACATATACACAAAATGATAGAAAAACTTCTCTTTATTGATTCTTTCCATGGTTACAGACTCGACTCGCCCTGCGCACTCGACTGCACGGGTTCGCGCACTCAGCTGCGGACTATTAGGCCTCTACGCACACAACTGCAGAGCCTTCTCCTACTCTATGACCCCACAAACACAATCTATACTTTGACTCAATCACTTAGACTTCTCATGCTCATCTATCTCTCTTTGTTGCTTTTTACACTTAGAGCCTCGCTCTATTTATACAATCCCATGGTTTGTGGACCATGGGTAGGTCTATCCAGCTGACATTACATTACAAAACTAGGGCAGACAACCCTGTGACTCTATCATTCTTTCGCGCCCCGCACTCGCAATTCGCGGAGCTTTTACAACAAGATTTGGTCAAAACTTGGGCTTTAAGCCCCAAAACATGCCTTGGGGGATTCCATGCCCAAAACCCCCCCAAAAAAAACATCTTAACTCACCCTTGAGTCACTCCGTCGGTGTGGAGATATTTGCACAGAGTCCCTCCAACTATTCTCGAATTGCATCATGGTCAGCAGCACAATGAGATGCTGCTTGCTGGATCTGTTGCATTCATTGTTTCAAGACCTCTGTGTTAGGAGTGATTCTCTGCATCACTATGTGCATCCCCTGCATGTGTGCGACCTTGCCTTCAATTTCTGCTGTGATGGTGAAGGCCTCATTGATCCAAGGCTGAACGTGCACCTCCAGGACTGCTTCCTTATGTCATTTTGCATCCACCTGCTCCTTCGGTGTTTTAGCTTGCTGCATCTGTGCAAGCCTCTGAGTGAGGAACACCATCTACGTAGTTTCTTAGACATTGTCATACCGTTGTTGGAGTTCTCATGCCTCTGTCTCTAAGCATTGGATGTTGGGGTCCTCTTGAAGATTTGAGAGGACCTCAAGTGATTCTTCCAACATACTGGTGTAATCTCGCACTGCACCTCCAATCTTGTCCAATCCCGTTGTGATAGCACTAGTGCACTGTTCTTTGACTTCTAGAGGGGTGGACGATTGTGCCTTCAACCACAGCTCGACGATCTGAAGGTTCAACTCTAGCTGAACCTTTTTCATTTCTTCCCTTACCTCGCAGACCCCTGCTGCTAACCTATGGATTCGCCCTTCTACTGGTATATTTGCTGGGATGGCCAGCTCCGGGATGCTTTGGCAAGTGTCATCTATCACCTGTACCAGTTGTTGATTCTACGACACCACTTCGTCATGCTACAAGATCAATTGTTCCATATTGATTTTCTGCTCACTGAGGACTTGCAGTGTGCGATTGTCCCTAGCGTGCAGCTCTGCAGTCATCCCATCCTGTAAAACATATAAGGTCTCTCGTGGATGTGTAGCCATATTGAGACCGAGACCATTCAATGCGCTAACCATAGGCCTATTGGCCTCATTTGATGTCACTAGTGCCCCTTTCGGCAGCACTATTGTATTCATCATCCGCGCACGCAACATCTGCTCTGCTGCTGTGGAGTTGGCTGCGAGGCTGGCTGAAAGGGTACCAACCTAAGGAGGGCACACCTGTAATTCTTGCAACTGCGATCTAAGGGCCCCCAACACAATCTAGTTCTCCTACATGAAATCTTGGAGAGCCTCATTGGCAACATCATGCACCACCTCGCTGATATTATGCAGATCGCCCTCAGTTAGGGTGATCGAGTCAATAGAAAATTTCAATGCCTTGACCTTCTTACGCGACCCTGCCCACTCTGTTGGGTGCTGGCACTTTAGTTGTATCGGCACAGTTCATGGGTTCGCACCTCCCTCTTCTGTCTCTGCTTTCTCTGCTTCCTGTCCCTAAAAAGGCATCGTTTGGCCCTCGCCCGCCTTTGTGGCTGCTTCCTGTGATATTGCTGTTGTTGCGACCTTTTCCTGCTCAACTACTTTTTGTGCCGCATCCCACACTTCCCACACTTCTATAGCCGCTGCTTCCTTCCTTCTCTTTTCGGCCAACTTTTCAATGCGTAGCTTGTTCTTGTATTTCTTTCTTTGCGATGTCGACTTCTCGATCTCTGCGATGTCTGGGGCACGCCACTCCGGTGGCCATGCCTCTAGTACAATTAAAATGACTTCATCTATGGCTACGAAAGGTAGCTTTGCCCACTGTTTAGTTGGGTCCTTGAATGCTCTTATATAAATGTTATGCATGTCCTCTTTGAATTCTGCAAAATTCTATAGACTGTTGTAAACAGTGGGTGACAACTGTGACTTACGGTTGATCCCCATTCTGAGGTTCATCTCCTTGAACACCTAGAAGATTTTACTGTCACAGATCCTCTTAGCATCCTTTATTGCCCAGAGTGAGGCGTATTGTGTGGCCTCTGGTAAATCCCTGTCAATTATGGGGAATTGACTATCCTCCGGCAATTCCCCAGCCATGAGAACTATGGACAACAAAAGCCATGCATAGTGGAACGTTTTTCCCTGTTCTTGAGTTTCGTGACAATTTTCTAAAAACTTATGGTAGAGGAACTCGGACCAGTTAAACTGGACCCCCTTTGTGCACTGCTCAGCCAGTGCTACCACCGATGTGGGTACTTCGTCCGCGCGACACTTACACATGACCTTTCCTGCCAGGATTTGGGCCGCCACGCATATTTCTTTCTCCTTGATGCTGGAGATGGCGTAGCCCCTCTTCTTATTTTTCAGCTTGTACTTTTTCTTAATGGCCTCCATGATGGCCAAGTCACTGCCTTTCCCTTTCGATATGTCTGCGAGGTCCTCTCCTTTACATGGAAGATGTGAGATGCAGTGAATCAAGTCTGTCATGATGGGGATGAGATCCTCTAGCCACAAACACCCATCATGCACCAGGCAGAGCCGCTGCCTGATGACGAAAATGGTTATCGGGGAGCGGCAGAAGTGCAACACCCAGAGCAGGTTTAGTAGCCTAGCCTTTTCCACTCCACGCAACCACTTCTGCGACTTTAATTCTGTCACCGCCGCCATGGTGTTCTGCTTGGGCTTCATGAGGTTCCTTGTCTCAAGGTGAGGGAACTTCTCATGGTCAGCGAGGTCCCAATCTTCAAATTTTAGGCTTGGAACCCACCCCAGGTGTGTACCCACAAAAATAATGTTGTCTGGGAGGAGCGGGGTCTGGAGCGAGCTCTTGGTCTTGTCCAGGTCCTTGGGCACTTTCACCTTCCCTTTTCATGGGGGGACATAGGTGGGAAATTTTATCGCGGGGTGAGCAGGCTGAGTGTCCTCATCCATGCCTTCATCCTTGTCCTATGCAATGATTAAATCCTCCAGATCTTCTTCTTCTTTGTCTGTCTCTATGGTGACGGCTTTCCCCTTCTCCTCCATTGATAGCTTGGTGTGCAGTGGGTTTTGCGGGGACACATGTATGGGAACCATTGCTTGTTTGTCCTTCTTGGGTCTTGGTGTGCGCGGTGATTTTAGGGTTTCTGCCACAATCCTGACACCTTCCAGAGAATATCCCATAGCTAGAGCCTGCGCGGCCTCTCCGTCGATCACTCAGGTTTTTTCTCCATAACATCCTCTACTTTTTCCATCGTATCGGTCCAGAAATCTAGCACTCGTGAACTTAGGGGCTCAATCAATGCTCGACTCACAACAATCACTACTCTGCACAATTTTTGAATTTGCAAATGACCAAGTGTTGTTTGCTGCGCAACCCTTTATATTTTATAATTCTTTTTGAATTTGAATTCAACGCTACCCCCAAATCCAGTTCATTAATGCTCCCTTGGCGATAGATTTTTCCAAATCTTGCCCATAAATCGCGTCTTAAATGCCTGCCACCCGTTCCATTTGGTCTCAAGTCTAGCATCACATCATGAATAGTGACTTCAACAGTCACTTTCTGGTCAACCCACATGGCAGCGCAACCCCCCGTGTGCTGTCGCGAACCTTGTGACTCTTTGATTCTGTGCTCAACTCCAACATTGTGCAGCTCCCGGGAAGAATAGTTTATAGTCCCGTGCTCCCTTTCAACTGCCTAGAGTGCTAAAGACTATTCCTCCCTCGGCTAGTCAGGTGGTCGTGCCACCTATGTGTGGTTTCCTCTGGTCATCCAACATTCTTCCTGGGAAATACCTACCTTTTACCGTTACTAGTGACGTCATACACCTTATCCTTTGCAACACATCACCTTGGTTAATTCTCTTAGTAATATGCAGTCCAAGCCAAGGCATCAAACTGATCAATTCACAGCGATAGTCCTCAAACTTGTCAGCATGATCGTGCACATCTTGTTTTGTCACCATGGTCTTCTTATCGAGAAACGCGTTCCTTATCTTGTTTTCCAACTTCCTGACTTCGGCATCTACCAAAGTGCTTTTACTCCTTAATCGCACCCTTTCTTTATCAATTTCTTGGAGCCTAAAATTTCCTTGTTGGATTTCTTCCTCAAGCCCCATGCGTTCTGATTCTTGTGGATGTGTGATCCCTTCTTTCTAGGCTCTGTGAACTATCGTATATACTGGTGCTATTATGTGTGAACTAGGATTTTCATGCTCCATGGGGATTACAACATTCACTTCATACTTCAGCTTTGGAGGTGCCCGTGTGGTTAGGGTTTTGCAGATGGTCCTATAAGCCCAGAGAACTGCTAGTACGCGTAGGTCCTAGTCAGTCCGCGTCACATGGTGGAGCTTGTTTAGTGAGTCTTGGTCTTTCCATACTTCGTGGTCCCAACCATTCATGCCATTGCCTTACCTGTTCCTGCTTACTGATCATGTCTCCTATTGCGAGGACGATAGGCCTTTGTGTGGGTTTCACACCATATGCCTGTATTTGCCTAGATAGGTGGGTGTGTGGACCAGTTCATCTTTCATACTTATCTTTCAATTGCACCCGAGGCTTCCCAAACCGCATGAGCATCATCCTTCTGCATTCATGCTAGTCCTCAAAACTCTTTTAGTGTGTACGCCACCACCTTGCGAGCGTAGCGCATAGTACCCATTTCAGAGCACCTAAATGTTGTTGTTTCGGCACTTCTCCTTCAAATTTGTTCAGGAACCCCTCCACTTCACCTAACCTATCGTACATAGGTAGATCTCTTACCTCTATTGCTACACAGTGCAATGAACTTGTCATCATGTTACATTTGAGCGTGGTTAACTCGTGTAACCGATTCTGCCATCGTTCTATCTCTTCATTAGAATCTAATGTACAGGATCTTTCACCCTCCCACAAGATTCGGTCATCCGCATTTGGATTTACCCAGTCTTACTCGTGCGCAGTTATCTTGTAGATACAGTCTAGATCATTGTCACTATCGTAGTCGTGCACTGGCTCTGTGTAGCGTGATCCTTCTGTAGGGTCTAAAGGTACCACTATGCACAGTGACTTTTTCTCAAAAATCATCTTGCGCTTCTTTATATTTATCACTCCATTCATGTAAGTGGCCCAATCTATTCCCAGTAGTGCCGGATAGGGATTACTGTCATCAACAATCCCTATCACTTCGAAATTTGCTAGCGCGCTCACTCCTTCAATATCTACTGTGATTCCCTGCAATCTCCCCATAGGTAGGATCTTTTGCTGGTTTGCCATTTGCAGTTAAATAGGAGATCATTGCAACGTAAGCCTGCCCATGCGTTCCCATGTCTGCTTTGGAAGGACGTTCGCGTCCGATGCTAGATCCAGGATCACTTGATCCATCTCATATTCCCTAATCTGCGTGGTCAATCTCATCTCCCTTCTTGTTCACGTCGTGTGCTTCCTGAGCTTCTGGACTACACGTAGTTCTCTCGGCATGGTCCTAGCACATCTACTTATGAATTCTTGCAACCCCTTTATAGCCTTACTGTCGCACAACAACTTCATGCATGTCTCCAAGAACGTAGTGAGCATCAATGGGTCCATTTTCAGCTCCAGTCTGTCTTTACTTCCTCAAGTGGAGGCATTCACGAAGCTCCTCTTAGCCTCCATGAAGATCTCCTTAGCGTGCTCCAAATCAAATTCCGGTTCCTTCGTTGGAGCCTTGTGAACCCAGGTACTTTCTTCAGGCTCCTTACCTTTGTTATCCCCTGTCGTAATACCACTTCAGAGCATGATATTTACATTGAGGTCTTCCTCGCGCGGCTCAGACCTCATCATTTGCAGGTTCTGAGTCAGGGGAGGTTGGAGTGTTCCTTTATCACGCAACCTCATTATCAGTGTGGGATAGTCCTTCGTCTCATGATAAAAATGCATACAATATAAGCATGATGGTCTCATTAGATTTGTACAATCGTGGGCATAATTCCCCAACCCTTCACAATTGTAACATATTAGTTGTCTGCGACCTCTTCTTGGTCCCATTCCACCTCGGCCTCGTCCATGCCCCTGAAATCTAGTGTGCACCATTCCTGCATTTTAATCGAGGGGCTGTGTGTTGGACTGAACTCTATAGGTAGGAGTCTGATCCATCATCAGTTCATAACTTCTATAGGTGCACTCATCATGTCCTACTGACCTGCAGAAACTACAAAACGTCTGCTGGGAATTCTACAAATACTTCTGTAGTAGATGGCAATTATCTGTAGCATGTTTTCCTCTTATCTAACAAATTTCACACCATAATGCAGGCGCCGCTCTTGGTCCTACTTGTGCCTCTATTCTTAATGGCATTAGTCCTCCTCCCGTGAGGTAATTCGCGAACACTGGGCAGTAGTCCTTGTCGTGCCCCTGGTCGTTGCACTTTACTCACCATACCTCGTCGCGCACTTTTGGACAAGCCGTCCTATCTTGTTTCAAACTCTGCATCTCCAGGCACAAGTTGTTCAACTGTGTGTGGATTTGCTGGACTCCCACATTAGGATCTTGTATCGACGTCTCGTGCAATCTAATCACGACCTCCAAAGCCTAAGCGTGAGTGGTTAGCCTTTGTTGCGATAGCGCATTCTGTAGATGTGGTGTTAACGAGGCTACAAACCATTCGTGATGTTGCCCATCTGTTAAGGTCATGTTTGCTTCGTGAATTGTGCACTTCAGTCTTTGATCCAACTCCCATGGGGTTTCGCCTGGTAGCATTGTGATTTCCTTGAATCCAATGATTGACTGTGCCTCTGATTTTGGCCTACTAAATTCTTTGTTTAGCGCTTTTTGAATATCCACTATCCCCGCATTCAGATTTTCATTGGAATGTTTAATGTACCAGGTTAGTGCGTGATCCTCCAGAGCGCTGACCAACATCCCCTTCTTTATATTGTCGTCTGTGACACCTTGTGCTTCCCATACAACTTTTATCATGAACCAAAATTGGTCTGGATCTTCATTCCCTACTCCCTTGAACATTGGTAGCTTTACTACGCTGGCCATATTGCTTCACAGTGGTGGTGAAGGCGGTATGGGAAAAGTCAGGGGTGAGGATGGTGAAACTAGTGTTGGTTTGCGTGGGGGTGGTATGCACAAAATTCTCTGCTTTATTAGATTGATTTCACTTCTTGGTGAAACCATCGCGAGCTTCGCTTCACCTCCTCGCGGAGGTGAAATCAAGGGGCTAGTTTCTAGTTCTGTACCACCTTCATTTCTATAGATCCTCCCACTTCACATGGTCCCAAACATCAATTTATTCGCATAACCTGCTTTTCACACATTAGCATTTTAATCCAAGTGTTCAAATATTTAATGTACTTACCTCGCAGTCCCTTGAGGAAGCGTCGTTCTGCCTCACTATAGCTGACTGAAGTATCTACTGTGAATTTGGTGATGAACCCTCCTATGATTCGATCCAACCAGTGATCAATAGCACACGCGATCTTATCTTCTGATGCTTCCAGTCTATGCACCAATTCTGGAGTCCACACAATAGGTTTGTTGAGTCTACACTTACCTTGGCTATCTGCTAGCTTCGCAATCTACTCGTATAACTTAGTAGGGAAGGATGCAAAGAAAATTTCATGGATATCCGTATACAAGTAGCAATCTAACCACTCTTCCTTTGATAGTCGCGGATTCCTGTTTTCCTGCGCCGCGAACTCGTGAATATTTTTGTCCAACCACTCTTCAATTCCTTTCTTGTTTGGATTCCATTGACACAACATCAGACATCTCTATGCAGATCCCGATCCCTACAATGAAACCATTTGTTGGCTTGTTGGGGCTTAACCTAGGTTCGGAGTTAAACAAATCCCGGTACTACTGGCCCTTTCGGTAACAGTCCGCGGAGCGCGGACTGAGGTCTCACTCGAAGTAGTATGGGAGGGTGCTAGAACTAGGTTTCACACCCTGGAGATGTCTGATGAATTCTACTGGTCCTTTGTCTGTTCCTGCATGTAGGTGGCTTCACACACCTTCCATGTGTCACGGCTTGATACCATGCCCTCGCGTAGCCCTAACCAGGAGTTATGCCTCGCTTTGCGTTATTACCCAAGATCTTATTTATCCTTCAGTGTTAGTTGAGCACCTTCGCCTACCTAAATGTCTTAAGTTATATTTAACAATACAAAACATTCATACAGGTGCATGCAGTTAATAAACAGTATATTTGCAAATTATATCAATCATGTATTAACCCAAGAATAGATACACAGAATTATAGCAAAACTTCTCTTTATTGATTATTTCCGTGGTTATAGACTCGAATCACCCTGCACACTCAGCTGTAGGGGTTCGCGCACTCAGCTGCGGACTACTAGGCCTCTGCGCACATAGTTCCAGAGCCTTCTCCTACTCTATGACCCACAGACACACTCTATACTTTGACTCAATCACTTAGCCTTCTCATGCTCATCTATCTCTCTTCGATACTTTTTACACTTAGAGCCTCACTCTATTTATAAAATCCCATGGTCTACGGATCATGGGTAGGTCTATCCAGCCGGAATTACATTACAAAACTAGGGTGGATGACCCTGTGTCTCTATCATACTTTTGTGCCCTGTGCCTACAATGTGCGGAGCTTTTACAACAAGATTTGGTCAAAACATGGGCTTTAAGCCCCAAAACATGGCTTGGGCGATTCCATGCCCAACAATAAGCCTTTTAAGGTTAGAACATTCTTCATGCATGAACATAAATGTTTGTAAGACTATTCTGTGGACATTTGTATTCAATGTTTTCTTACACATGTCTAAGATAGTGGAAATATTTAGGTTATTTTAGTGCTTATCTTGTTGAGAATGTGTTGTAATGTTTTTTATCATTGTCCCATCCTTGTGGACGATTCCGCAGGATACTAGACAAATATTTCCTTGTTTATTGGTTATGATGACCGTCACATCCACTATGGTCTATTCTTCTGGATGTTAGACGAACCTTCCCTTGTTTTTTGGTTGTCACAACTGTCACATCTACTGTGGATTATTCCGTTGGATGTCAGACAAGTCCCTCTGGTTCATGTGTGTCTCTTCCTGGGTGGTACTATTACCTCTCATGTAGAGAATCACTTTTATCTCCCCCTCTGAAGTAGAAGAACCTAGACACAGCTGCACTCCACACTCACTTGGCACACTCCCCTTGCTTTTTGAAGATACCATTGTATCACTCTCTTGTGCTAACAGTTAGAGCCAAGGAAAATATTTAAGGATTTGGAAACCATGCCTTTATACCAGATGGAACCCCTACACCAAACATTGTGAGGTCTGATTGGGACTTCATATCAGGGAGATCCCCTGAATGTTGGAAGGTCTAGCATCATCAATAGAAGGTCAAGAAAGAAAAGGGAAGCAAAGATCAAGCAAGGAAAATGAAGGATAAGAGAGCAAAGGGAAGAACATATCAAGTAAGGCAAAGTTGGATCAATTGACTACAACGGGATTACTTGCAGGTATCAAGTTTCATGTATGATTTTCTTTCTATTTTTGGCATGCATGGTATATGTAGGTGTGCCTTTGGTTCCCTTGTTATCATTGGCATGGGTTTTTCTAGTTGTGATAGTGGTTTTCAGCCTTCCCTTTCCATTTTTGGATAGCCATGGTATGATGGGGTTCTTTCAATTAGTTGAGCTAGATTGTTGGATCGTTTCGAAACTAAGTGAGGTGGTCTCAAGAAAATTCCCAAAGGCCTAGCAATCCATGGACCAGTAAAGGTGGGTATGTGGTAAAGCCTGAGGGTGGAGATAGGAAAATTCCTCATGGTTTAGCTGGAGAGATCCAAAGGCATCCATGCTTGTTTCGACCCTAGTGATCCCTGGACCAGTAATGGTGGAATTATGGTAAATATTGGTAGTGTATGTTTATTATTTGGCCTAGGAATCCTTGATCGATAATGGTGCGATTGCGGTAAATCATGGTTGTATAGATGAGGGATTGGGCCTAGGAATCCTTGACCAGTATATGGAATGATTGTGTTAAAGCCTAAGGAAGCCCTGGTTGTTTTGTTGTGAGTTTGACAACCATGCTTGGAATATGGCACGAGGGTGATTGGCTGAAAGAAAGATTTGGCTCAACCCAATCTTTGGTTGGGTGGTACGTGGAAGTCCCTAACTTGGTTGGATTTTTCATATGTTAATAAGAGATCCTTTCCCTTGTATTTCATGAGTAAATGTATTTGTTATTATGTGGCTTTGATGGTTATTCTATGATTGTTATTACTCTGGTTATATGCTGGTTATAAGCATGGTTTATGACAAACTTGAGTCATGGATCTCATCATGTTTTGATTAGTAAATGAAATGTTAATGAAGGAATGACCTAATAGATGATATTACATCTATGGTGAGAAGGAACCAAACCTTCTTGACGATTCTCAGATAAGTATGAGACCCCTATGATTGGATGTGTATTTATGACCTTTACATTACATGTTCATGATGTTTTTGACGGAATATCTGTTATGGATAAGCCTAGTGAGGTCAAGTTCTTGTCTAAGTTTCATGTGAAAGGATTTATCCCTGTGTGATTTATCATTCATGAGAGTCTTATGAATTTCTAGGAAGTGGTATGGAGACTAGCCTAAAAAGTGGCTTAAATATCACAGTCATTGGCACAAAATTGGGTGAAAAAGTTTGTAGTCGCATGGAGGTCTTGTTGTGGGAGCGAATGGAGGGATACAATTGCATGGAGGGCTTGTAATGGGAGAAACTAGGGGTTTAGTTCAGTTAAAAGGCAAGTTAACTCAGGGGTTGAGCACCTAGAGTGGTTGGTTAGCCCCTCACTCCCCGGAGAAGGATATATTTTAACATTTGCAATATACCTCTAGGAAAAGCAGTATATAAATCACACATAACATGGGCCTCCTCATTCACAGAAGACCTTGGGAATTCAAAGAATATGAGTTATGTCCCCAAAGCATTGAGGTGATCTAGGAGGTTGAATCATATCATGGTAACTCTTCATCACATGTTTACCTTGGTAGGCCAATTAGCTTGGGTAAATTTGAGAGGAGGGTGTTACACAATGGTATCAGAGCATGGTTCAATCCTTGGACTGGATGGGTGAAATGTGTTTTTCATGCATGCATGTAGGTTATATATGTGTTGTTATGTATGGCTTATGGTGGTCATTGTTACTATTGTGCTATCATGTGAAAGTTGATGATGTTGTTGTTGGGATGTATTTTTCATGGATACATGTCGGTTGTATATGTGTTTGTAATGCATGTCAATGTCTATGTGTTCACGCATGTAGTGTTATGGTTATGGTTATGATTTTCATGTATGACATCATTGTATTCAGTTGTTGTTTTCATGCATTATGTTGGTATGCTTGTTATGTTGATTTCATTATATACATTTATACATGTATCAAGCTAATCTGGTTGATATTGTAGATGAGATAAGCTCCCCTAAACTATAATGAGGTATGTTGACTATGTTTATATTTTGGTTTAGCTAACATGGTATGCTTCTAGGAAGAAGAAGAAGATCAAAGATGACTAGCAATATGGTGGATTATAGTTTACGAGATTCTCCCTATAGATAATATGAGTAGCATGGCAATGCATACTCTCCTAACATAGAAGACACTTTGAGAAGTTTGAAGGAAGAAATAATAAGTAGATGATGATAGAATCATTTAGGCATAGGAGAAACAAGCAGAGGTCAATGCAGTTATCTTACAAAGTTTGTTAGACTTGCAGAGACAAGGACTGCTTAGAATCAATCGTGGACATGAGGAAAGGACTAATGGGGCATATGGAAATGGGTCTCATGGTGGGCATGGGTCAGATAAGGATGACCAATCAGAGATGGCAGGTTCTTGGATATGTCAGATAGGAGAGGTGATGGACGCAAGTTCTATTCAAGTTTGGGTTCAGATAGGTACCAT
This sequence comes from Pinus taeda, assembly GCA_000404065.3. Taxonomy (NCBI): domain Eukaryota; kingdom Viridiplantae; phylum Streptophyta; class Pinopsida; order Pinales; family Pinaceae; genus Pinus; species Pinus taeda. The sequence continues at coordinate 59,757 of APFE031689580.1, forward strand.
GGTCATCATTCCTATCATCCTTATAGGAGGAGTGACAGGGGATATTTTCCAGATGAGTTTAAGAAATCCAAGCTACCTACATTTGATGGAGATTTGAAGTAGCTAGAAGATGCAGAGGCATGGTTACTTGGGATGAAAAATTTATTTAAGTTGCATGATTGCACATAATATGAAGGCCATAATAACTATCTTGAACCTTAAAGGGAAGCAAACATTTGGTGGGAAGATGTTAAGTGGGTTAGAGATATTAGGAAAAAGGAGTTGAGTTGGCATGATTTCAAGAGACTTTTTAGGAAGAAGTACTTGTCAGAAAGGTACCATGATAGTAAGCCAAGGAATTATATGAGGTAAAGATGGGATCAATGACAAATGAGGATTATACGAACAAGTTCCTGAAATTGTTGAGGTATGTACCATATCTTAAGGACGAGAAAGCAAAAATTCAGAGTTTTTTTTTAGTGGATTTCCATTACCATTTAGAGGTTGGATTGAGTATGAGGAGCCTCAATCACTTGAAGAAGTGATTGGAATATTGAAAAAATGTTAAGGGCAATCAAAGTGTAAGATAAAATCTCAGAAGGTTGGAAAGGGAAAGACGAGAATAAAGGTCATTGATAGCTGAAAAGGACAAGACCGTAAGATGCAGGAAAGAAAGAGAATGTTGTACCTTACAAGAAGTTTAATGGACCTCAACCTGGAGAGCAACAAAATAGAGGTGATGGTAGGAGACAATTGTAGTGTTGGACATGTGGTAAGGAGCATCTTAAGAAAGATTGTCCACATAATTAGGGTGGTAGGCCTCAAATCTATAGTGCTCTGGAGACATAAATAATTGGGGATTTTGGGCAGAGCATTCCTCATATCTATGCAACATTGGATAACAGGAAGGCATACCACGAGACATCTATTATTGAGATAGATGGTAAGCTTTTTGATCAATTTTTTTCTATTTTGATTAAGCCTAGATCTAATTACAGTTAAGTTAATCCTCACCTGGGGGATAAGTGTGGTTTGAATAAAGAAGTGCATGTAGAGTCTTGGTTAGTGTAGTTGGCTACAGGTACTAAGAAGATAGTTCATCATTAGGTAAGATCTTGTGCATTTGAGTTGAAGGGTATGCCAACATCAGTGCATATGAATGTACTTCCGCTGGGATCATATAGTATGCTTTTGGGTATGGATAGATTGTTATAAAAAGGCTATTAAGTGCTTGGATCACAATGGGGAACATCAAATCTTATAGGGTAAGAAGAAAGGTGCATTAGTTAGAATGGTAAGGGCTATGCAGGAAAAGCATAGTCATAAGAAATGGTGCGTGTTATTTACAATGCATATTTCTATTGATAAAGGTAAGAATGTTGAGGATGCGAAGGTATTGAACAGGTACCTAGTTTTACAGTTGTTTCAGGTTGTATTTTCGACATAGATTTCAGATTTTCCACCTTAGAGGGAAGTGGATTTTTCTATTGAATTGGTACCAGGGGAAGCACCAACATCAAAGACACCTTATAGGATGAGCACTCCATAGCTATTATAATTGAAGTTTCAACTGAAGGAAATGCTTGACAAGGGATGCATTAGGCCAAGTGTATCACCTTGTGGTGCACCGGTATTGTTTGTGAAGAAGAAAGATGGTAATCTTAGGTTGTGCATTGATTATTGTTGGCATTATGGGTAATGCATTGTCTTTGCTAGAAACCTTCTTGATAAAGATGAAAAATTTATGATAACATGATGATTATGTAGACTGGTACAAATGTTACAGGTGATGTGGACAAATGAATGTTAGTTCAAAGACAGATGGATGGTAAAGGTAAAGTTTGAGAAAGTATTCACGGGTATTGAGAAGCAAGGTCACGTACATACACAGGTAGTGTGAAGAAAAGTTGTGTACAAAATTTGCATCATGGTAATTTGAATACCAATTGTCTTTACCATGGTATTGGCCCATATTAATATAAGCAACAATGGTTATTTGATCCCTTCAAAGAATGCCAACGACATTACCAAGGGATTTACCTAAGGTATTGGCTAAGGCTAAATTTATATAAGGAGATGGAGATTAAGGTGTTAAGTGTGCAAGTAATGAGTTATACATACGCGATCTAATTTGGAGTATGTGTGCACCAAGGATAAAGGAGAAGAATTAGAAGTAAAAGATATGAATGCTTGTTGACATATATGCTTGATTTATTTACTTGTGGTTGCATGTCAAAGTATCTAATAATGATGAATTTGTACTATAATGATGTTGTGATATAAATATTCAGAAGTCTGTAGTATTGATAATAAAGGTTGTATAAAGTGAAATTGTGCTTGCAGTGTAAGTTTTCCATATCTGTACATAGGTACGTTTGGGAATAGTTGTGTACATACATAGATCCATGTATGTAGGGTCACATATATATTCTGAGATAAATTTAATGTATGTTGAGAACTATATGCACATGTAGTGCATGGTAAGCATGTATATACACTGATATGTCTTTTGGAAGTCACGTATGTATCTAGGTTTTTGCAGTATGGTTTGTTGATGTTATTTGATCCCTTTTGTTCTATTTGCTGCTATATGTTGATGATGTTTCTATCATGATAATCTATGTTTGAAAATATTGATTGGGTTGAGTTGGTTATGGAATGGAATGTTGATTAGTGATTATGCTACAATGTTGTGAGATGTAATTAATTCAATGATCTATGATTGATTCAATACATGATTCAGTGGTTTCTTCAATTGTCAATGATTTAATATTCGTACATAGATCTTATACAGAGGAAGAGCGTATATACACGAGTGTGCTTCATATAAGTAACATATACATTCTAATGTATGTTTGATCAGGGTTTGTAGTGACAACATTTAATTTTTTTGATGATTAACAATGTATGGTTTGGTATGATGGTTATGCATTGGTATGATCTGATGGTTTATATCTATTATGGATTGGTTTGATCTAGTTGCATTGGTTGATTGATATTTAGTAATTAGTTTTTTGGTATTATAATGATTCAATTGGTTTAGTTATTATCTTTTAGATTCAATATTCAGTTTGATATTGGATTTAATGATGGGTGTGGGTCCAGTTTGAAAATATGATGAAAATTTCCCTACAAGTTTTGATGTTTTGAGTCAGGTGGATCTGGTATGAAATATTATGAAACATGGTCCATAAGAGGTGTTGAGGGTTGGAGCCTTCAGTGAGGGAGTCATATCTTTATTCTAGTGGTAGTTGGTAATTTTGTGCAGGGGTTAGGTGCTCCCTTCCGATAAGAGCTAGTACACAAATCAAGGGGTTGTATCTCCCTTCCAGTGCATGCTAGAGAACAAGAGAAGGTTGTAAACTTCTGCAGGTGTGTGCCTACATGCTGGTAAGATTCTACACCATTACAATATGTAATGAAGTTTTCTTAATGATAAATTAAGAATACAAAGACGACATCAACGTTGGTTTTCTCCCACATTGGGTTTCCACCTAAAAATCATGGTGTTCTCATGTGTTGTTGTGTTTCTTATGTGTGATGATTTATTCTACTCTTACTTCTCATGGTTACTATTTAATTAATGAATAATGAATTAATGATGCACTAGTCAATGATGAATAGATGATGAAATATATGAAAAGTTAGTTAACTAGATATATGTTGTTTTCCTTTACTGAATTCATGTACATACGTTGGTTGCATGAATGACAATAGTGTATGGAAATAAAAATATGAAATGAAAAGGTTAAAGTGAACTTAAAATACTGATTCAACCCCCTTCCCCCCTTAGTATGTTTCCCAACAATTGGTATAAGAGAAGGTCACTTTAGTTCAAGCTCAATCGATTGAAGTGGATCAGGGACGATGGGAAAGAAGGAAAATAAGAAGGCAACTCGAAGGAATAATTCAATTAAGGAGAGCAGTGACAATGATGCATTTGACGCTGTGGAAATATTTGCATTTATGGGTTAAGAACAATCTGCAAGAAAAGAAGAAGGAAAGAAACAATGGACAATAAAGGTATGCCTATGCTAAGTATTGATAATGATCAAGAATGGAAAGAAAATATGAAGTCTAAGCTAATGAACCTTGGTTATGATGTTTGGAATTTATATGCAATGGTTACACTAAAATTCCCCCATTAGGTGAAGAAGTTCAAAATAATAATAAGGCATTAAGTGACATCATTAATAACATACATGATTCAACATTAAAAAGGGTTATGCATTATACAAATACAAAGGAAGTATGTGATTATCTACAAACGATCCATGAAGGAAAAAAAAGAATATTGTTCATTAGGAGAACCAATAGGTAATATTGTTTCTAAAGAAAATAATGATGTATCAAAAGGTGAGTATGTTATGTTAGATGGAGTTAATGATTCAAAAGAAGACAAATGAAATTCTTAATCTTAGAAGAAAACTTTATTTTTACTTAAAAATGATTAACAATCTTAAGGATACGTTGTAGGCATATGATATCAGAAATCATGTTAAATCGATAAATGTTGCAGTAGAATCTAAACAATATTGTGAAGGACCTGAAGTTAAGATCATCTCTCTAAGAGTAGATATTGAAACGTCAAACAAGTGAAATGAAAAGCTACTTCAAGTATTTTAAGAACAAGAGAATGGGCTAAAGGAAGATATTATCGAAATAAAGGAGCAATGAAAGAAGGAAGAAAGTTTGAAGAATGAATTAGGAAGCAATATCTAGAAAAGGAAGAATGGTACAAAATAATGGAGGCTAAGGTAAACATTCTAAAAGGTAAATTAGAAGAAAAAGTTAAACACTTGAGATTTCAACATACTGCTAAGATTTTGGATAACATTCTTAGTAGTCAAAGGTATCCTTCCATTAAATATGTTCTTGGTTTTCATGAAACTGTAAAAGGAGAATCTAGTTCATAGGATTGTGCAAGGATCTTGAAGGATAACAATATGAAATCTGAAATTCCTATTAAAGAGATAATAATTCAACTAGATCAACATCCAAGGAAGATGGATTTTCAAAAGAAATCATTTGATCCCAATAATAGAAACATTAGTTGATTATCTCCTCTGATCAATAATGTTGATTTATTTATATGTCATAGTTATGGACATGTTGAAGCCAATTGCAAAAGCATATTGTTTCGATCTGAAGCAAATAGCCACTTCACAGGAAGATCATCAACTCCTAGGTACTCAGGTTTCTTTAAGGGATATTATTTTTCTTGCAACATATTTGGTCACAAATCTATTGATTGTAATATAAGGAATATGAAACAAACATATTATGATTCCTCAACTCCATTTTCTAGTCATATAAGGTATTGTGCTTGTGACAGGTTTTGGAATGTAGCAAAAGAATGTAGGAAAAAATCAATGGATCTTCACAAACAACATGGAAAGAAACCAGATAAGAACATTGTTACCAAAAGACCCGAGAAAGATGGATCCACTAGCACTTCTCATATTAAGAAAAAAGAAGAAGAAAAATAAGGTGTGGTCTTTCTCTCTTCTCATTTGAAGATGAATATGAATGGTACATAGACAATGGATGGCCTGATTACATGACTGGAGATAAGGACAAGTTTTAGTATCTAAAGAAAAACAAATATGGTAAGGAGATTCTTGGAAATAGTGCTCCAACAAAAGCTATGGGAAAAGGTAGAATCAAACTTGAGAAGTGTCCAAAAGTAGTAGATGCATTATTAATTCAAGGGCTAAAGCAAAATATTATAATTGTAGGTCAAATAGCTGAGAAAGGATGTATAATTGTATTTACATCAACTGAATGAAAAGTTATAGATGAAGAATCTGGAAAATTTATAGAAATCAGACACAAAAAACCACACAAGTTATATGTGCTAAAAAAGAAGAAATTAGGCATAAATAAGAGGCATAGTTCCTCTCTTTCTTTAGATTCAGAGTAAAAGAAGATGGTCCCCATTGTAGTCTATTTTTCTTAATGAGTTCTTTTAACAATGATTGCAAAAATAATGTGAGGTACATAATCTCATGAAGAGAAGATGATGATTATCAAGTCCACATGATCAACGAGGAATGATCTCAGGGGAATATATGTGTTGGCATTATGATGCATGTGTTGTACTTGATGGAAACCCACTTGTAGTAGAACAACTCACTTGTATATGGTAACTAGATGAATCTACGTAACTAGATGAATCTACATGTGAAATATTAGATGTGACAAAATCCATAGCAGTTGTGTTTACAAATGTGACAAAATGCAGGGTAGTTCAAAGGAATCAATAGTTGAATTGAGGCTTCTATGATCCATAATAGTTGAAAGAATAACTTCAGCGTAAATCACATGTAGACAGACATTTGTCGACGTGTTTCGAACCAACTAGTGTGATTCATTGTCAGGACAAGTTGAAGAAACAGATCCAGCTTATCATGTTAAATAGTCTGAGCAGAGACTCTAATGGCTAAATCGACTAACGGCTAATTCTGACCTTAGGACCCAGGACAAATTATTAT